>JBBJLS010072446.1:0-10377 GCA_037577275.1 Bryconaethiops microstoma
AAAGAGAGAGAGAGAGACAGAGAGAGAGAGAGAGAGAGAGAGAAAGAGAGAGATAGAGAGAGAGAGATAGAGAAAGAGAGAGAGAGAGAGAGAAAGAGAGAGGTAGAGAAAGAGAGAGATAGAGAGAGAGAGAGAAAGAGAGAGAAAGAGAGAGAGAGAAAGAGAGAAAGAGAGAGAGAGAGAGAGGAAGAGAGAGAGAGAGAGAAGTTGATGTACTTACAGAAAAACAAAACAAACACTTCACTTCCAGTCTGAGTGTGAGTCTGAGTCTGAGCCTGTGAGTCTGATTGTGAGTCTGATTGTGAGTCTGATCATGAGTGTAAATCTGAGTGTGATTGTGACTCTGAGTGTGAGTCTAAGTGTGCGCCTGAGAGCCTGAATGTGAATCTGAGTGTGATTGTGAGCCTGAGTGAGTCTGAGTGTGAGCCTGTGAGTCTGAGTGTGAGTCTGAGTCTGATTGTGAGTGTAAGTCTGAGTGTGACTGTGACTCTGAGTGTGATGTGAGTCTGAGTGTGAGTCTGTGAGTCTGAGTGTGACTGTGAGCCTGAGTGTGAGCCTGAGCGTGAGTCTGAGTGTGCACCTGAGTGTGAGTGTGAATCTGAGTCTGAATGTGAGTCTGAGTGTGAGCCTGTGAGTCTGAGTGTGAGTCTGAGTCTGAGTGTGAGAGTGAGTCTGAGTGTGAGTGTGAGTGAGTCTGAGTGAGAGCCTGAGTGTGAGTCTGAGTCTGTGTCTGAGTCTGAGTGTGGTTGTGATTCTGAGTGTGAGCCCTTAAGTCTGAGAGTGTGAGTCTGAGTGTGCATCTGAGTGTGTGTCTGAGTGTGAGCCTGCGAGTCTGAGTGTGAGTCTGAGTGTGAGTCTGAGGCTGAGTCTGATTGTGAGTGTAACTCTGAGTCTGAGTGTGTGAGTCTGAGTGTGAGTCTGTCTGAGTGTGAGTCTGAGTGTGAGAGGCTGAGTGGGAGTCTGAGTCTGAGCCTGAGTCTGATTGTGAGTGTAAGTCTGATTGTGATTGTGAGTGTAAGTCTGAGTGTAAGCCTGTGAGTCAGAGTATGAGTCTAAGAGTGAATGTGAGACTGAGTGTGAGTCTGAGTCTGAGTGTGAGACTGATTGTGAGTCCGATTGTGAGTCTAGAGTGAGCTAAATAATTATTTGGTCCCCTGCTGAATTTAGAGAAAGAGACAGAATATCATCAAGAAAAAAACGTTATAAATGTTATACATTTATTTGCATTGCATTGAGTAAAATAAGTATTTGATCCCCTACACCCCTGACCGACTTCTGGCTCCAGACTGGCTGTGTGTCCATGTTGCACACAGATTACAATCAATCTATCAATTACAGAAACTCTTGATCTGAACTCGTTATGTGTATAAAGCACAATTCCAACCTCTCCACCACCATGGGCAAGACCAAAGAGCCGTCAAAGGACATCAGACTGTAGACCTGCACCAGGCTGGAATGGGTTACAAGACCATCAGCAAGAAGCTTGGTGAGAAGGTGACAACTGTTGGTGCGATTATTTGGAAATGGAATAAATATAAAATTACCATCAATTGCCCTCAGTCTGGAGCTCCATGCAGTATCTTGACTCATGGGGTGAGGACGATTGTGAGAAAGGTGAGGGATCAGCCCAGAACTACACGGGAGGAGCTTGTTAATGATCTGAAGGCAAAAAGAATAAAAGTTTGTGAAGATTACCTCTCACTACATGTTCTGCAGGACCACTGGACTGTGGTTGATCATGTTGCATATCAATCAGATTTCCCTGTCCTGAGTAATAGGATGTTCTTGGCCATGCTGAGCAGTATTTAACAGACTTAAGTAGATCATCTTAGCGAGACTTGAGACTGACAAACACTAGTCAGTCTCTAGTCTCGCTTAGATGATCTACTTAAATATTTTGCTGTGCATTTCTGCCTGCAATGGAGATTAAGCAGCACCCTACTAACACAAAACCTTTCACTGACATTATTCTCTTTTTGGTAAGGACAACTGATTGGCTGATTGGCGGCCTTTTTGACTGTTGACCAATAACAAGGAATACCCCTCCCAGAGAAAAGGAAAATTCAAAATTAGATCTGTGTCCAGCCTGTTTTTCCTACATATAACTGAGCTCAGTTTAACATCCATATGAGATTTTGAGCAATTTCTTTTTAACTTCAATTCAGCTTCTTAGAAAGATCCTTCCTCTAATCTCAGCCTGATCCCAATTTAAGATCTTAAAATGCTGTTTCTTTTCACTCCCTACTCTTATCTTTGTATCAGACAATCAGATCCTCAAATAATATCCACTTGGTTGGCTTCTAAATGAGTCTGTACAACATCTGAAATTTGTCTTAGTCATCAAATTCAAGTCTCCAAAGTCAGACAGTTTTTAAATCTACTTGGTTGTTGAAGAGATGAAACCTGAGAAGCCAAAGAAAAGAGCAAAATAACTTTTGCCATAAGTTTAATTTTTATTTGGCCATTATTTCTGTTGGAGAGCGCGGTTAGAAAGTCAGATTTCAGTAATCTCAAAATAAGATGAGATATTAAGATATTTCTGATGAGACAAAAAAAGTACTGTTGTGAGCAGCAAACTCATTCTCTGGGTTAATATCAATAGCTGTCTTGTATTATAGACAATTGCATGAAAAATGCCATGCAGCCAAAGGCAGTCACACAAAAACAGGCTTCCCTGAATTCTTAATAAAGGTCCGTGCCTGTACCAGTGTTATTTTGATCCCTCTTCCTATCATTCAGCCAACGCACAGGTGCACTCGCCCTGTTCATTAGCCCATCATGTTTAGCATCCCTTTCTGTGCACCATTAGAGTCACCGAAATAAGTTTGTTACCTTTTTGCTGTGAATCATTGATTTGTCAGCAGAGTGTGCAGACTGAGTCATATAACAGCCATTACAGCTTAATTGTTTGCCCTCCCCAACCAAAACTAGAGCATCAGTGATCCTGCCGTTATTTTGTTACCTTAGTATTTTAATTATGAACTCAAGATCTATCAGGTGACTTGGTGGTTGAAGTCACTTCTCGCACCAAGTGAAAGCTTCAGTTTAATCACATAGCTCTTCTAATCAGTATGACGAAACCATTCAGCTTCAGTCATCTCATTTGTTTTAATGCTAGCTCCATTTCCCACGTTCCCTTTCTGTCCCCCCACAAATCGGACAAAAAAAATGTTTGAACTCATATTAGCTAGATATGCGTGCATAATTAGATAGCGATTCTTTATGACTGTCATTAGTGTGATGGGTGCAGGATTGTTATGGCTTTATTTTATACCATGATCTGTGGAGAGAGTTAGCGCTAATGCAAAAGAAATGAGGCCATCCGTCAAGCACCGACGAGCCCCCTGTGGAGAAGGAACGGCAGGGGGTTCGGAAATAAAAAAAAACAAAACTGAGTATAATAAACAAACAAATAAAATGGATAATCAAGCAAATGGATGGGCAGATGGAAGGAGTGGAAAGGGAGCAAATATAAATTGAGTTTCAAAAAATTAAAGCTGGAAAGGTGAGCGACAGGTTTGGAAAGAGGTTTGGGCAAGTGGACGAAGGAAAAGGGTGTTTGTGTGTGTGGAAACACCACAGAATGACATGGACCAAATTTCCCCATGAGAACAGGAACACCTCGTGGTTGTGGGGATATTTGGGTGCTCCTAATACGAAAAGCTATAGAGGCTTCTTTTGTTCTGCATTACAGCCATGAGGCTCATGTTCCTAACAATCTACATTTAACACCATTCCATCTTCACCACAAAACTGCCTCAAACTGCATCAAGTAGAGATAGACTTGCTTGTGTGGTCTCTGACACATGATTTATCCATTAAAATGGTCAAACAGCAGGGTTACAGTCTTGTTTTAGCCTGGATATTTTTGTCCATAGTATTAAACTCCATAAACCGTATAAGCAAGTCTGTTTATCATTAAAGAACGACTCTGCACAATTGGTTAGTAGTTAGTGTGTGCTATAAGCGTTTTGCTATGTCAAGTTTCCATTACTTGTTCGCTTCATTAGCCTCATAGCTTGTGGGCAGAACTAAAGAAACTTGAGACATCGAACACGTCTTGGCCACTTGACTACATTTTGAGCTTTTGTAAATCAGATCATCTGGAATCATCTGCAACTGTTTCTTTACTGGCTCAGGCCTTCAGTTAGATGTGCTTTTTTATGCTTGAATGTTTAATACATAGATCACTAAGCAAAAACATTCCTTTGAAACTGATCAGTTTCAGGGACTGGACTGAAAATGAGTCTTTGAAAGTTCTTCAGGAAGCCTGGAGAACTGTTCCTCAAGACTACATTAAAAATACAAGATTTTTGTACAGTACTGCTTCTTTCAGGATGACCCTAAAATAAAATTAAAGTGATGCCAGTGAGATCCTGCTGTCATTAAAAGCTAAAGAGAGTGGCTGAAAGCATGATCCCTCGTCATGTGGCAACATTAAGCGTGGAATAGAATGTAATCGTGAACAAGACTTTATTAACAAAAGAACGAGAAACAAAAGACTAAACCAGCAACAGAACATTGAACTAATGTAGTGACTAACCAAACAAAAGAAGATAAAACAAAAAGAGACCGGTGTGTAAAACACAAAAATTAACTCAAGGGCTAAACACAGAGCAAACTCCTAAGCGAAAAACATGGAGCAACAAGAACTGAGCACTAACATCACAGAGCATCTAAAACAGAGCAGAGAAACTGACCAAAAACATTAAAAACCAACAAAGCTAGATTGAAGACAGGGACTGAAACACCTGGGCAGGGAAGGAGACAGAAACAAGACACAGGTGAACAGGATAACAGGGGACTAGGCTACGGCAGCGCTAATACCAAAGTAACAGACAGTACAGGCACATGGAGAATGTAAACAACAACATAAACAAAAAAACAGGAGGAAGACATTACAAAAAGCCAAAAACCAAAGAAAAGAATGTTACTCTAATTATAAGAATCACTCTAATTATAGTGAAGGAAAAAGTGTGTAAATGGCACAGGTGACTAGTACCTGACCTCACTACTTTATAAATAATACTTGATTATTAAGCTCACTACGCCCCAAGCCTTCCACAGGTGGACCTTTGCCAGAGACGATCTGTTGACTGAAGCAGATCATTTGGTTAATTTTCATCAGTTACGTCACTCACTGCAATCAGCTGTTTGGTTGTTGTGTATAATAATGTTAGCACCTGAGACATGCTGCAAGGTGCCGCGTGGGTTTGAAACATTTAAGGCATTTGCTATGCATTTTTTCCCGTTGGATTCAGCAATTATATGTCTGATTTTATTTCAACAACTCTTATGCATAATAGAGACAGAAAGAGGGGGGAAAAAACGAGAGAAAATAGATGTGGAGGAAAGAGGGGACAGTTTTTGGCGCGTTTTACGTTTGTTTGATGTCAGCCAGAACAAAGGTGTATTCACATAGCACATATACACACACTCGCACAGACACACACACACACACAGGCCATTACTGCAACTCTCTGCTCTGAGACCGTGCTATTAGCCAGGGAACAAAGCCTAACAAAGCTTATTTGTTTCAGCCACAGGTTCCTTACAATGCAACACACAAAATTATTGGATGAATGCAACAGCCAAAAGAGGATTTAGGTGAGTTTCACACTTATATTGTTATTATAAAAACCATGAAGACTAAACAAGCTCTTAGTCCTAGAACAATGTCCAGAAGAATCTAATGTGACTTCGACTTCTTCAAGGTGCACCCATTCCTGAACAGGTTTTCAGTTGCATACATCTCCATAGAAGAGCATTGTCCAAAAGAATGGAATGTCACATGAACCTAAGGTCATCCTGGTAATGTCAAGTGTCGACTAGATGGATATAATACTGTAAATAGTGTAAAGTGGCCATGTGTCACGCAGGAACACTCCACAGCACACAGTATGAACAGTGTGGAACTGTTCATACTGTGGAAGGTCATGGGTTTGAATACCAGGACTGCTAGTGGCACCACTTGTTGAATGTTGCAACATATAGCAACATTCAACAAGTGCAAGTTGCAACAGAAACAATGCGATAAGTAGATTAAACACAATGTAACAGTATAGTTTGAATGGGATGTAAACCTTCCAGAGTGACTATTGTTGCACCAGAAGTATGATACTACACAGTTAGTAGCATCGATCAAATGGGAAGGAATGACAGAAAAAATACAATAAATAGACCATACAAGCGAGTAACAGTATATTGTGAGTGGGATGTAATACTGAAGCAAAACAATAAATAGACAAAGCAGCAATTTAACAGTATAGTGGTGTGTTCTGCGTACTGATCAGAGATGTATATAGGGATAGATGTAAACCTTACACAATGACTCATATTGCACCATAAGTATGATATTGCACAAAAAAGTTGGCAGACCCACCTGTTCACTGAGCACTTAGGAGAACAGCTACATGTTCATGTCATAAATAATTAAAAAATCTACACTAAAAAATGTAATCTGATCTGATAGGTGGAGTTCTAACTCCATCTCTGGCTGGATCTCAGTCTACTAGCAGCTCCTAATTTTAAGTCGGGGCCTAGTGAGAGGGATGTATTTTCTTGTGGACCACAAAGCAGCCGTGTGCATCACTCTGGATAAGACCATCTGCCAAATAATGTAAATGAGTCTGTGATGCTAATCCAACATCAGTACCTGATGTGACCAATGCTTCCATCACTTATAGCAATCGAATCTTCACAATGGTGTTTCAACATTTTGCATAAAGCCTTCCCAGAAGAGTAGTGGCTGTTGCTAAAACAAAGGGGACAAACTTCCTTATTAAAACCCTTGATTTCGGAGGAAACATTCCATCAGCAGGGGTTTTCACATATATACTGTATGTATGAAGGGGGCTGAAAATGGGAGAGATTAATTTTAATGCTGACAGTGTGGTTCAGCAAGTGTCTATCACAGTGTAGTTTAAGACGGATATAATCAATGAATCTGCCTGGTATTATTCAATGAATAGACTAATTGATCCATTCACAGGATTTCCACTGATTTCTGCAAAATCTAGTCATTCAGAGTGGTTGTATGTAAAATGTTCTGCTTTAGAATTGTTCACAGTGGTTGTGAACAGAACCAGATGTCTGAAGAGTGGGTGTAGTGTGGTGTTGTGTGTGTTTGGGGTGGGGAGGGAGTCTCTAAAAGGCTTGAAACTGGTTTCTGAAAGTGATTAGGCCTGCTGTCTTATGACTACTGTGGGATAGCTTTAATGCTGTACTGTGAAGTTGTCTTTGATAAGGCTTTTCTTGGTGTTTTTTAATTTTTTAATTTTTTTTTTTTAAGACACGACTCTGCCTTTTCTTTCCACTAGCCTTCTCCTTTCACCCTAAAAAGGTTAACCCTCCCTCACTCTCTCGCTCTTTCAGGTTAATACAGCACTCACTCCTTACCAACTTCACCACCTTTCATTTTCCTTTCTTCTCCATCTCTCCCATGCTGTTTCCCTTCCTTATCTGCGTCCCTCTCTTTCTACCCCTCCCCCTCTCTCTTTTGTCACTTCCCTCTGTTTCTTTCCCCTTTTATTCTCTCTGTCTCTGGCTGACCTTTGGCTTTATCATTCTTACTCCCTTTTCTCCCTCTGTTGCTGTCTCATACCTTTTTCTCTCACTTCATTTTTCTCTAGTGTCTCCCTTTCTGTTTTTTCCTCCTCTTATTATCTGTTTCTCTCACGCTTCTCTTTCTCTGTCACTGTCTCTTAATTCTCTCTACCTCTTTCATCACTCCCTCACTCTGTTTCTTTTTCTCTCCTCTCTCGCTGTCTCTCTTTATCTCTATCTTGCTTTCTCTTTCGCACTCTTCTCCGTCTCACTTTTTTTCTTTTTTCTTTTCCCTTTTCACTGTCTTGCTCAGTCAGTCTTTCCACCTCTTTCTTACTCTTACTTCACTCTCTCTTTCACACCCCTCTCTTTCTCCCCTCCATCTCTTCCTCCGTTTTTTGTCCCTTCTCTCTGTCTCTCTTACTTACACACTCTTCTCCGTCTCACTTTTTCTCTTTTTCTTCTTTCTTCTCCCTTTTCACTGTGTTGCTTACTTTCTTCTCTCATCTCACTCTCTACTCATCTCCCTATCTTCTTCTCACTTTCTTTCCAAAGGTTACTGCTTTGAATGTGAATTCCATTTTTTAATCCCCCCACCCGAATGTATCTTGTTCTGTGTCTCTGCAGTGTGAGAGGATGACTGAAAGGTTAACAGCAGCCTATTAGGAGGTAATGGACTCTATGCTGACTCCTTATATAACACACACATACACAAGGCCATGGAGTGGGAAGATTTTCTCTGCCTAATATTTGTTGTATATTTACAACTGTTAAGGACATTCTGCCAGCATGGCATATTGATTCACTGGCTCAATGGAGAAATTTGATGTTTTGTAACATGTCTTTTAGGCTCTTTTCAGAGTGTAGTTGTTTTGCTGTTGTACTCCAGAGTAGTTACATGGACCAGCCACTCAAGAAGAACCAAAAAGAAATGTGTCAAACACATTTATGGCCTTTTTATGGTTAATTAATCAATAATTACCAAGCTATGTTGGTTTTATGGATGTTTTAGTTACTTTTACTGGATATTCAGACAGGTTTAAACATGGAACGATTAATTTGAGGCAGAAATATACAATGCTTCATTTAATGTATCAGCACTTCTAAAATCTGTGTCAGCCTTTTGGGTGACCATAACTGGGTTACTGTACAGCATCAGAAATAACCTGAAGAGAACGTATGTTGATATGTAGAAGTGACTACAAATGAAAACTAAAGTGCATTGACCTTCATTACTCAGGTAATGGCTATAACATGCCTGAAAATGTCCATGCACTCTGAGGAGGATGCTTAGAGAGGCCAAAATTCTCCAAGGATCATGCTTAGAGATTTGCAGAAGATGTTAGCATCTTGAGGTTGCCAAGACTCCAAAAAATACCACCTCTTTGCCAATAATCTATTTGGAAGGCATGCCAACTCATTTCATTCATTTAACCACAAACTTAAGGAGAGTTCTAGACACAACTGGAAATTAGATACACAGAATGAGTATTCTGTCATCAGATGACACATCTCATCAGATGAGATTTCCGCTATCCAAACACTCAGAATGGATTTGAAATTAAGTTATGGTGAATGTTCAGTGGTGTTTAGGGGCATCTTGAAACTCCATGAAAGTACCAGGAGATTTAAAATAAAAATGTCTGCCTGTCAAAAAGCCTAAGCTGTGGTTGGATCTTCAAACACGATCTTGATCCAAATATAATATTGATCCAATGAGACATGAGGGATTGTAACATTCTGTGCCTCACTGAGACTTGACTGACCCCCACCATGGTGGACCATGCTGTAACTCAGTCGAACTCATTCTCAGTGTTCAGCATGGACAGTACGGCAGAGTCAAACAAACCCAAGGTGGAGGAGTGTGTTTCATGGTCAACAGAAAGTGGTGTGATGCCAGGAGCATTTCTGCTCTCTCTAGCGGCTGCTCGCCTCATTTTGAATACCTGAGCATTAAGTGTCGCCCCTTCTACCTGCCCCATGAGTTCACCTCGGTCTTTGCCATGCCAGTCTACATCCCACCCCACGCGGACAAAGATATGCCTTTGTCTGAACTACATGATGTGCTGAGTGTTTCAAAACCACGATCCAGGCACAGTCCTCATTGTAGCAGGAAACTTTAATAACGCAAACTTCAGACAAGTTATGCCGAACTTTTACCAACACGTTACGTGTCCGACGAGGGAAGCTAAAATTTTGGACCATTGCTATACGCCATACAAGCAGGGCTACAAAGCATCCAGCTTTTGAATAGTCTGATCTTAATGCCATTTTCCTCATCCCTCAATATAAACAAAGCATACATAGGGATGAGGTAGTCACAAGGGAGGTGCAACGTTGGTCTGCCCAATCAGAAGCTACGCTACAGGATGCACTTGATAACGTAGACTGGGACATGTTCTGGTCATGCATGGACGACAGTTTACGGATATAGCAGTTAGCCGTGTTCGCATGCTAGGGGAGAAGATCATCCCTATGGTGAGAATCAAGTCGTTCCCGAACCAGCCAAGCGCCGGTTCCGGGATCGGATGGAGTCTCACTTCCCCCAGGGCTGACACATGGAGCATGTAGCATGGTCTGTACAGCATCACGGACTACAAAGCCAAGAACACCGCAACGAACAGCGCCGACTCTGCATTCGCCAATGAGCTGAATGAGTTCTACGCCCGTTTTGAGGTTAGCCAGGTGGCTAGTACTAACTACAACCTGACAATGGAGGACGGTGACGTCGGCATTACCGGCTGTCTGCTGCGTTACTGTGCTGACCAGCTAGCAGATGTGTTCACTTATATCTTCAGTGAGTCCCTGTTCATCATGTGATTAATCATGATT
>JBBJLS010072447.1:0-10376 GCA_037577275.1 Bryconaethiops microstoma
TAAAGGACTTAAGGAGAGTGATGTTGGACATTATCATGAACTGAGAACAAAACCACAAGGTTGGGAAAAGGGGTGGGTGAGTTTACCTGATTGATGAAGCATAATATACTTTCATGTTTATAAGAAAGGCTGGTTGTTTGTGATTAATGTGTCTGTTGTTTCTCTGTATTAATGGCAGTTTCTTTCTTTTCTCATTATATTAACATTGTATCCTGAACGCGAGACAAAAAAAAATGTGTAGCATCCTATTTGACCAAAGTCAGGGGAAATTGTTACACTATGTGCCCCTTTTTAACTTCGAGCACCCGCCGCTTCAAACATCTCTGCACGGCCCTGTCCTTGAATATAGGCACCAATATTAATAAAGGGGAGAGAGGCTAATGATATACTGTGGTAGACCCAGGCTCTGAGGGGGGTCTACTGGATCTGCAAGAGGGCCCATAAGTGGTTACTGGACATTGAAGAAAAGACAAAGAGCAAGCTGGAAAAGATGATGGGACTGACTGACAAGATTTTTGATAAGTTTGTGTCTCAAGGGGTACAGCTGGATGGCCTAGTGTTTAGGGTGTTGGCCCTGCAATCAGAGGATTAGGGTTCAAATCCCAACTGCTAGTGTCACAGCTGAGGTTCCCTTGAGCAAAGCACCATCCCCACACACTGCTCCCTGGGCGCCTCATTGGTGGCAGCCCACTGCTTTACTTGGTGAATTGGTTAAATGCAGAGAAATAATTTTACTGTGTGTTGTACTTGTATGATTATTTATCACTATGCATGTGATAAATAAAGATTCATCTTCTACATGCAGACGGGCAGAGCACAAGATGAAAGAAAAAAGAGAAACTTCAAGCCACAGTGACCGAGCGAGACCCAGTGCCGCAGATGTCAGTCACAGCAAATCCTGCACTACCTGCAGGTCAGCAGTGGAGCTGAGTTCAGCAACCATTGCCGTCTACAGCTCCTCCCATTGCAGTCTTGAGAAGATGGACCAAGAAAATAGAGGACAAGAGGCAGACAACAGTGACAACAATCCTAAGGCTGCCTGGAGTCTGTTGGGGGTGTGGACAATGACAGCACATCTGAAAGAAATGTCCAGTAAATCCATGAATGGGACCTGAAATGCAGGGAAAGTTCGACCTGGTGGCCTCCACAGGGACGGGGTCAAGAAACTCCACATACTCAAACTTGGTACAACCATGGCTGCAAGTTAAGATAAATGATAATAAAATGTCTATGTTAATAGATACTGGAGCATGTTATACATGTCTAAATTCTAGTTATGCCATTAATCTCCCCATGTCAGGAAAATTTGTAAAGACAATAGGATTCTTGGGACAAGTGCAGCTAATACCAGTAATGGCTCCAGTTCAATTAACAGTGCAAGATAAAACAATTAGTATGCCTGTTTTAATCTCAGAACAAACTCCAGTAAATTTATTGGGAAGAGATGCTTTGTGCAGGTTGGGAACCCAAATTTGGTGTACGCCAGATGGCCTTATATTGACAAAATGTTAATAAATATACAGGTAAACAAGCAAATGTATACTGATTGGGAAAGAAAGAAACACCAGTTCAGGATTTAACTAGTCAATGGGAAAAGTTTATTTTAGAAAAATTCCTAGAGCAAGGAGGCCTAGACTAGGATATCATTGTACAATGATATATGACAATGAACAAAATGAGATATTGGAGAAACAGTGGTTTAGAGAAACTGCAGAGGTAAAGTTAGTTTAACAGTAAGCAGAAAAATTAATAGGAAGAGAAGGAGCAGCATTGAAGATAAAGGACGGTGAATTCATCAGAAAATGGTATAAAGTAGATAAGGCCAAACCTCATGTAACACTGCTGGTAAATGAGGGGTATGAATCAAAAGATTTGGGGTTACTAATTAAGAAAAGGGAAGACATTAAGTGGGGGAAAAAACACAGAATCCCATAATATTGCTGTCTAAAGATAAGTTAATGATAAAGATTTTGTGTGAAATAAAAGTGTCTGTCATTCCACAGGAAGTTACTAATCAGGAAACTGAAGGTAGAGACTCGTGGAAACAGATGAGTGTAGAGCTGGTGAGGGACGATGCCCTGAAGCAGCAAATGATCAACTTGGTCCCTGAAAAACTGTGGTCACATCATGAAACCGATGTAGGACTGGTAAAATCTGCTTCACCTGTACAAATTCAATTAAAGCCTGAAGTACAATTACCTAGGAGAGCACAATATCCTCTAAAGCCAGAAGCAGAGCAGGGAATAAAGAGGACAATAGAAGGACTTGTAGAAGCAGGCGTATTATATGAAATAAGAAGTCCATGTAATACTCCTATACTTCCAGTACATAAAGTAGATAAGACTAAGTGGCAATTAGTACATGATTTAAGGGCAGTAAATGAGGTTGTGGAGGATTGGCAAGCAGAAGTGCCAAATCCACATACATTACTAATGAATATTCCATCAGATGTTAAATGTTTTACAGTAATAGACTTGTGTTCTGCCTTTTTCACCATCCCCATAGCTGAGGAATCAAGGTACTTGTTTGCCTTTAAATATAGAGGGAAGCAATATAGTTAGGCTCCCTGAAGGGTTTAAACATTCTCCTCGCATATTTAATCAGGATCTGAGGCCAGATCTAGAGGAGTTAGATCTAAACAGTACCATATTACAATATGTTGATGATCTAATCATATGTTCTCCTACAACAGAACAATGTCATGAGGAATCTGTTAAAGTTCTCAAGAAATTAGCTGAGGGGGGACATAAGGTTTCACAGGTAAAATTACAATACTGTCAACCTCTGGTAGAGTACCCTGGGGAGGCTGGTAGGACATGGAACTAAAGCAATAACACCCTCACAGTTGGAAGGAATTAGCAAAATGCCCCAGCCAATGACAGCAGGACAGATGACATCCTTTTTGGAAATGATGGGATTTAGTGCAGAATGGATTGAAGACTGTGCACTAAAAACTGCACCTTTGAGGGCTTTAATGACAGAAGCAGGGATAAAAACCCTAAATGCAGAATTAAATTGGCTGATTGATGCATTTGTAGCATTTGAAGCTTAAAGTGGGAAATGCAAACAGCACCAGTCTTGGCAATACCTGATTATGAAAAGCCATTTCATTTGTATGTTGCTAATCGCTGTGATAAATATGTATTGGCAGTATTAATGCAGGAAACGTGCATTGGAAGGAAAAAGTAACCCATAGCATATTATAGTACTAAGTTAGATGCAGTGGCCCAGGGACGGCCTCCATGTTATCAGGGTTTAGCAGCAGTATATTATGGATATGTGAAAGCATCTGTGTTAACTATGGGGTATCCAGTAATTATTTACTCTAACCATAGGATTATAGAGTTGACTGAGTATAGCAGATTTGTATTGACGCAAGCGAGTGTCATGGCCGGTGCATGGGGAAGTGAGGCGATGCACAAGTGCAGATTCCCTTCGATGGAATTTTATTACAAAAATCACAGACTCTACACTACAAAACAAAAAGGCACCAGGGCCTAACAAAAGAACACTTAAACCTAAGACACAAGAGGAATAGGGAACATGAGGATAAACGTGATGACAAGCGTGAGGGTTGACCGGCGACTAGGACTGAAACTCAAAGAACTTAAATACTAAACATACACAGACTTCAACATATCATGAAACACATTCATTTAACTAAAACACAGAACACCTGAGACTGTGATTGTGGACAAACAGAGATCTATAGTTTCAAAATAAAAGTCATACAACAAAAGCGAAAACACAGAGACCTGACAGCGAGGAGCTTACAGTATTCATTTCTGCTTACGTATCCTGATGTGACTCTTAAGAGATGCATAACAGTTAATCCAGCAGAATTGTTGCCATTTCAATTTGAGGGAAGACCGCATGATTGTGTGGCTGAGTCTCTGACTTTTTCAAAGCCGAGGTCTGATTTAGAGTCAGCACCAATTATGGAAGCAGATTTGACTTATTTTGCTGATGAGTCTTGTTTCAGAGATCATTTGGGAAATCATGCAGACTATGTAATAGTTAGAAAGATTGGTGATGATAGTTTTGAGGTAGAAAAGGCTCAAAACTGTCACCAACCATGTTCTGCTCAGTAAGCAGAACTTAAAGCTTTAACTGAAGCCTGTAAGTTAGCAAAGATAAAGTGTGTTAATATCTGTACTGATTCAGCATATGCTCATGGGGTTACACATCTGTTTAGAGCAATATGGAAACAAAGGGTGTTCAAAAAGACGGATGGTACACCAATCCAGCATTTAGAACAATGGATTTGATGAGTTCTAAGATGATGTCAAAGCGTTTAGCAATAATTAAATGTCAAGCACATAAAAAAGGGAATGATTATGTAATAAGAGGAAATAACTTTGCTAATGAGGAGGCTACAAAGGCCTTGAAATGTAAAGTTCCTGTAATGGCCCCAATGGTAGCAGTGGAACCTGTAATTACTTTGAACAATTTGGTGGACAAGAACAGGCAACAATTTTTGAAAAGTCTAAGTGGAATTCAAGAAGAGCGAAGCAAGACAGTAATGGGGTATGGAGGAATCATGAAGGGTTATTAATTGTGACAAATACATTACTAACAATACTAATTACTAATGTACATGGTCTAGACCATAGTTCAAGACGTGAAGTAATAGAAAAAATAAGGAAACAAGGTATTTGGTCTTCATACTTACAAGCAACAGTTGATGTATGTGCCCAGCATAATGTAAGGAATGGTATTTCTACTCCTTTAGGGCACATACCAGTGCCGACTTGTCCATTCAAGCATTTACTGACTGATTATGTGGACATGATTCAAAGAGTAAAAGGATACAAGTATATGCTTGTGGTTATTGAAAGATTTTATAGATAGGTAGATGCAACCCCATATAAGGCCCCCTTTGGAGCAGCTGGAAGCAGAACTGAAAGCATGTGAAACTACTGAATATATGAAACTAACTGCAATATGTAAAGCTATCAATCAACAGGAGCAGAAGCATGTTCCAGAACCAGAGAAGGAGCCAGTGAATCCAATAAGGCCAGGAGACCAGGTATGCATAAGAGTTTTCAGGAAAAAGTGGAATGACCCCAGGCGGAGAGGGCCTAACAAGGTGTCCCCAGGAATCTGTTACCCAGAGCGGAGGAAAATGACAGTGATGAGTCAGAGGAGACGGAAGGGCGGGAAAGATCAACTCAGCAGGAGACCAAGAGATTGCAACAGTGTGCACTGGAACACCAGAGGAAGCAGGAGAACAAGAAGGATCTTCAATGAGCTCACAGGCAGTGCAACGACTCCCCATCTTACTGCAAACTGGAACCTCTGGAGTTGGTAACGAGCAGTTAGCCAACAGCACTGGACAAGCAGCCAATGCAAGACAGCATTCCCAAGAGAAAAGAGCCGCGCCAAATGTGACCGATCATCAAGTGTCTGGTGCTGCTAGAAGTAAAAGCAAATGCAGGATTGTTGTAGCAGCACAAAGCTTTTCATTTCTCTCATCTTCCAGTTATGATATCAAGGCTGATGATGATTCTGCAAATAGGAACCATTGATTGCATACAGTTTACAAATAAGATAATAATTATCTTAAGTATGGCTAGTGATATACTGATGACCTCTCCTGGTTCACGTCACCGAAACTACATAAAGTACAGTATAAACTGCTGGCTTCAAGCACTGATGGCATTACTGCATATATAAATTTGGCTAGGATAAGAATTTTGCCTCTGATAAACAAAGCTTAATTACCAAGAGGTTTTTGCTTATCCTTGGAGAATATGAATCTGCTAGTTCACCTCATATTTTTGTTTTCTTTGCTCTTATTGTGTTTGTGCTGTTGAATATATTTTGATCAAGTCCACCTGTTTGGTGTTTTTTCTGACTTTGCAGTCAGAAGAGGGGGGGATTGACAAGGGGGGATTGATTATTTATATATTTATATAATTATATAAATAATACAGTAATATAGTAATCTTCTCTCCCATTAAATCTGAGTCAGAATTGCTTGAAGCTTAAAACTCAGTAAGAATTGCTTGAAGCTGCAGGGGGGCCCTCTGTGTTGTTTCTATATATTGAATAACATGAAAGGAGAAACCCTTACGGTAGTCTTTCAAAAGGCCCAAACTCAAAATAGGGAAGCCAACTGCTACAGAAGTGAAGGGTGAGTTTTTATGTCAGAAGAACGAGCAAACACAGGGTTTCAGTAGAAGGCTATTCAAGACGTAGTTTCCAAATAAGATCAATAGACAGTCTGTGTGCAGGGGCCATGGAGTATTTACACACACAAGGTGGGAGGCATTACTATTTTAGGATGAGTAATACTGAGTAAGTAATATTTGACCTTGTATTGATTGGCAAATATTTAGGAGGAGACATTGAAGTGGAGGTGGAGTTTTGAATGTTCAATTGAGTACACTTATGGGCATAAAGGAGAGTGGTGTAAAAAGTCTATTTAATGTAATTTAATTTTATTTAAAGCAGAGCAATTGGCCACTGCTCTCAGGGATCATGAAGCTGCCTTTAAAAAAACAGTGTCACCTCAACTTTTTGACTTTTTGACCATATTAAAATTTTCACTTAGGAACAGGTAATCGTTACTTGTCAAACAGATTTTAATTACACTCTTTCATCAGCTTAAGTGATGAACATGATTAACATGATAGTGAATGTGAGACAGAATGATATTGAGTGTGGCACAGAATGATATGATGTGTGACTGAGAATAGTTGTCTGTGTGAGAGAGTTTGATTGAAACGGAAGGGAGTTTGATTGAAAAGGAAGTGGTTCTTAATTCTCAGTTCCTGATTGGTTTATCTGAAGAGGATGAAATTAGAAAATGGTGGACAGGGAGCGTGTTAATGAAGCCATTGGCCTCCTAAATAGTATTTTAAACTCTCCAACTGTTGTGACATCAGTGTCAGAAAGTTTTAGGCCCTTAATGTGCCACGATCGCCTTTTCCACATCCGACTGTCTGAAGTGGGAAGCAACAAGAGAAGGGCAGAGGAACTGGTACCATTTTGGAGGGATTACCTGGAGGACGTTGAAGGTAAATATTGCAGCTAGGTACAGAATGTTCTCATGTTGTCGGTACAAGTGTACACAGTATTGATCCAGGAGAATTGGGATGTTTACATCCCAGTTTGTCAACTGATTTCTGTTCACTTCATTTTCTTAATTTCCTCAATCTGTTTTCTTTACTCTTTTCACTCTCTCTTCTAACATCCTGTCTATCACTCACTTTCCACTGAATATCTTTCATTGTATGTTTTATATGCCATCTTTGTCTTTACCTTATATTTTTCCTACCAGTCATTCCTTCTCTCCTTACATCATTTTCGTGCTTCACTTACCTTGTTCTCATGCTTTCTTTTCATTCTTTACTGATGTAATTTTTTGTATGGTATGTTTAACTTGTTAGTATGATTGCTGTAAATTCTAATTGTTTTCTTCCATTTTCTAGAGCAAGAGGGACCATCAAAGCTAGGTAAAATCCTAGTTTTTGCCACAGGTGCAAATGTCATCCCTCCAGTTGGCTTTTCCCCTCAGCCATCAATTGACTTCCTGCACAATGACTCCTTCAGCCCAAAGCTCCATTTGCTTATGGCAAACACCTGCATTAACTGCCTTAAGCTGCCACTGCATGATACATATGAGGAGTTTTGGTAGAGAATAACTGGGGAACATTATGCTTGTTTAAAGTACTCTGTTGAGGATTTATTTTTAGTTAGACAAGTTTAGGATGCACTATGAGAGCCTAGGAGTTTTGTTTTTCAAGTTGAAGCATTAGCAGGGTGTAGACCTGTTACAGTACTGTTAGTCTGTTCATAAAATACTTTTTTTCAGTGATAAAATTAAACATTTATTTTATCCTCAGGATGTTGACTGTACAAAATTAGCTATGTCAGATCCCTTGCTAAACAAATCCAAAAATTGTAACATATTATTCAGTTCGTTATAAAACAACCCATAGTGTGCAAGCACATGTGTACTTTGTGCCTGTTGCATTTATTACTGTTGACTAAGAAAATTCACCAGGCTTAAAAACAATTGTATGCCATGGTTACCATCATCACTTAGTGGGTCTACTGTTTGTATTCTGTTAAACTGTCTGTTCTACATTAAAGTCATTTACTGGAACAACAATGTTGTTTTCAGTCTCTAACTGTAGAGAGGTGTCTTCACTGATTGTAAGAGTTTCATTTTCCACAAAAATGTCATCAATTGCCAGGTTTCCAACTCCAGCACTGTTAAGAACCCCTCTCTGCCACAGTTGCAGAGGGGTTTGCCCTCCCTGTGTAGATAATCCATGGTTGTTCCACTGATTTTGGAATTCTGCCACCGCCCTTTGAACTCTTGGAAGGTAGACGTAGTGAAGACAAAACAGATGGAGTTCATCTGTAGAATCCAGTATGCCCTCATTTTCCATGAAGGTAAAGAGGTTACTGAAGTGGAATGACAACTCTTTAGCTCTGCCCACAACCGTTCTATCCTCCGATTATGGACACTGCGTCCAGTAATGACACTGCATCTGTTTAACCCCCTTCTCGCCAGCATATATCGGGCAACTTCTGTGTTCTCCATGCCATGGTCGCAGCGTATTCTTAAGGGAAGGCCAAAGTTCTGTACACCAGTACAAAACAGTTCCAGTACACTTGATGCCCTGTTGTTATTGAGGCACTGTAAATATATGATGGTCCGACTAAAGCCGTCAACACATCCATGAAAGACCATCCTCCACCTCACCAGCTTGTGGTTTCCGTCTATATGCCTGTGGTGAGAAGAAATGTCAGCAATTCCAAAAAAATTACAATGGTGAATGTTTTTACAGAATGAGTGTGTTCCCAACTTGCTGAACCTATTAAATGGGTCATTTTTCAAATTCAGAGTTCAAAAAATTAAATTGTAAAAAAGTAACAGTTGTACTACGTTGGTGGCAGACAAGAAACCTTTTAGTCCCACAAGTGGGAAATTTACATTGTTTTGGCAGAAAGTAGACAGTACAAAGGTAAGAGCAGCACTTTTTTTCTCTGTTTTGGCTGTGATGGTTGCAAAGTTATGACTGTTCTGTTAAAGTTTAATTTAATTGGTAATGGTCATCTAATTGGTAATGGTTTCATCTAAAAGATTTGATTCATCTGTAATCAAAACACACTGATTTTGCAAAACTAAATAGGCTTAAGTGAAACAAGCCAAATTCCACTGAAACATTAAAATGGTAGTTCCAATATTTCAAAGTCATTAATGTTACTATAAACATCTTTCTTGTTGTAGCCTATCCAGGTGTCTACAGGCCTACTGTATACACTGTACTGTACAATATATGTAAACCATTTACACGGCTAAATATATGTAAAAGCATACATTACTTGTGTGTGTATATACAAAGAACAGGACTAATATATAAGAATACTTACCATAACTGATTAGGTGTTTGAACGTTGTAAATTCTTCTTCGAATTGCATGGCGGCGGCAGAATGCCCGTCCAACCGGGTCAAGATGCTGCAAGCAGCGTCTCACACGCCAATGTTGTATTCTGATATTACGTGATCGAAGGCCCCCCCAACACATACCTTTCCCCTGCATTTGGGGTGGTTTGAAGGATCTGACTAACAATTTCGGTCAAGACATCATCAGACATTTCTGCATAACTCAGTGGTCCAAGTTCAAGTTGCTGTCTGTGCCTGTACAATGTCCTCCTGCTGATTCCAAAGCATACAGCTATTCTTTGCCAACTCATTCCCAGGGATAGGCAGTGGGTAATTTGCTCACGAAAAATATTGTACTGAGGGCGACCAGGATGACCAGTTCTAATTGTTGGAGGTACTCTTGAATTAAACATTGTCCTTTGTCTCATTTCCAGTGATCTTGAATTTTCGTATGAACTGATAATGGAACAAAAACATGCATATAAAGCCTCCAGTGAACCTGAACTTTCTCGATTGTCACCTCCCCTTAACTCCTGGCTAACTGAAAGAAAAGAAGAAATTGTCCGTGTGTATCCATCAAGCTCGCAGAACAATCTTTCCAAAATCATGCTGTCAGGTCCCATGCTGAGAGTTTCCCTTAAAATGTCCTGAACACACTGCACTGTATTTGTGAAAAAAATAATAGTGGCTTCCTCATTACCATTAACTTTCCCAAAGAAAAACTGACATTGAAAAAGAAGGTAAGCTATAAGAAAAAACTGTAAAGTGCTGCTGCTTGACTTTATTGCAACCTGTAGCTCTGATTTATGTAGCTTGGGCTGGTTCACTCTCACTCTTGTGAAAGGATCTGGTTGTGCTGATGCAAATTGGTTTCCCCTAGCCCTTGTAGTCACACGGTCAGTGGTCTGATTGGCAGTGGTAGTTCTGTGATCACTGGATGCTGATGTAGTGTCAACCTCCACACTGTCCTCCG
>JBBJLS010072448.1:0-10376 GCA_037577275.1 Bryconaethiops microstoma
CCGGACTGCCCGGATTTTGTTGTCTCCGTCTGCAGATGTAATAAACTGACTTCTGATTATTACAGCAAAATACAGTCATTTGTACTTTTTTGAGTGCTTCTCTCACCTAAGGTCATCGCTTTTGTCGCGACACTCTCTTAACCTGATGTCACTGGGATTCCCTCTTGTTTCCAGGCGTCTTCCCTTTTAAATTGAACAGCCGATTATTGTCTTGAGTCTCTGATTGGTTGTTTCCTGAAGTGTTTATGTTTAAAGGCCAGCCGGTCCAGCAGTCCGGCATGCGGTCACCCTTTATATCAACATGATGTTCATCACAGCGGGATCTACGCGGCATGTGTTGCAGACTTGCTTATCTGCGTGGTGCGGCCAAGTGGCTTTGAGCAGTAAGGAGTCCGTCCTTAGAATTTGTATCGTTTAGAGTATAAAAGAGGTATCTTGTCTTTGTGTGTTTCAGTAGTGCTTCTGACACGTAAACCGGCTGGAATCTAGCCCAGCATCTCCGGACAGGCTCTGAGCGGCTGGACTCTCTTGGATTCTCTAGGCTCCCCAGGGGGAGTCCTATCAGAGTGGATGTGCCCACGCCTGACGGAGTGTCCCTCCTTTGCTACTAGGAACGAGCAAGACTGTGTTTTCATGTGACTGTTTGTCTACCTTTCAGTTCATTAAAAGACTATCTGAGTTTCATGTGTCTCCTGCAGTTGTGTTCTCTATCCCCTGTGCCGACATGACAGCTGGACTTTTTAAAAATCTTTTACTATTCTCCTGGTATGTGTTACCATGGCGGATACTGTCCTCCCAAACTGTAATTTTCATCAATAAACATTTTAAATTGAGCATTTAATTAATCTTGTTCCTTTGGAAGATCAGAAGTAGTGGGAGCAAAACAATGACATGAACTGGTGAAACTATTTAAACAAAGAGAAAATTTAAACAAATCTATGTATAATATTTATCAATCCAAAACACTGAAATAATGAAACTTTAAAAATTAAGGCAAGGATGTGTTGCGCAGAATAATTTCAACAGGTCTGACATGTTGCTGGGTCCAGCAAAAAAGGAACAGAAAGTAAAGAAAGATTGTACTTGTTCAGTCACATTCTTTACAGAGTAATCTGCCTTCACAACTTGTTCTAAACAAGGAAATATATTTCTTTGTTTGTTTCTCATAAATTATATTTCCTTTCTACATTTTTCTGATTATTTACAGCATAACTGGACAAGTTTGCATAAGATTTCCACCATAAGTATGTCTCAGTGTGTGATGATAATACATACCAAAATAATTGTTTTCTCTATCAACAGGTACAACAGCCAATAAATAACTTAATGGATCCCTTAAAAACACATAAGCATACTGGATATTTGTTAGAGATGCATTTTAGACAAGGAGTTACTTGTGCAAGAATCTACAACAGGCGTAATTGTGGCATTTCATCCATTTGTGTTAAACCTGTCTTGCATTTTTCTTGTATGTGGGGAGTGAAGTCATTTGAGAAAGCGGAACCATCTTTTCACTGAACTGGTTTTCAGAATGATGGGAAGAGGTGGAGGTGTGTTCACAGGGCACATAAATGCACAGTTCAATCCTGAGTAACACATTTCTTCTCATTCTGGGGACGAGCAAAACGAATCATGAAGCTCACGGTCCTGGTCTGCGTGTGTGTTCTCCTTTGTTGGTCTGGTGAGTGCTAATGGTTTTCAGAGAGATTTGCGACACGTTAAAACGAATACTGAAATTACATTGTTAATGTTAATATTGAGGTGTTTCAACTTACCTTATAGTTGCTGACTGAAATCTTAATATATATTTTATGCGTATATTTTTCAGAACTTTTCTTTAATCACAGTTTTATCTTGTTTTATTGGAAAATGTATTGGGCAGTGCATAAGAAACAGGAAGTTAATGGTGGTAACAATAAAGTTTGGTATGCAACACTTATATGTTACACTTGTGTCATGACAGGAGTTGGCATTTCCATATATGTGCATATGCATTCTTTAAAGTAAATTTACATCCAAGTATTGAAAGCCCTGATTCTGTTAATAGAAAAATGAAAGAATCTTATAGATCATCTATAATGGCAACCCAAGACCACTTTTCAACATCTTTACTCGATATGGAAATTGTTGCTTGAAATGTTGACACACTAGGTTTGAAGCAATAAATCATCAGAGGAAGTTTTTTTTATATTGCATAATATTTATCAAATAAAAAAACAAATTCAACTTTAATTTCAAGCAAGAATGTGTTGTGCAGATTCTATAGAACAGGTCTGACATGTTACTGGGAGTAATCTGCCTACAAGGTGTGTTCTGATTGTCAGCATGGAATGAATGCATATATTTCCTTGTTTGTTTCTCACAAATTACATTTCCTCTCTACAGCTTTTGCGACTGCAGATCAACCCGGAGAGGTAAATATTACCAATATCACACAAACTGAAAAGATCATCTACATTAGGACATGCGTTTATTTTTTCATTAGTATTTTTTCTGTGACATTATGCGAATGTCAAAAAAATGACTGCTTTTGTTTGATCAAATGGTAAAAGATTCCACCTTTTGATTTTTATTACAGCTCAACTGTGAAAAGTTTACAGAAGACTGCGAGCATAAGTTTACACCAGTGTGTGGTGGTGATGGGAATACATACCCAAATGAATGTTTCCTCTGCAAGTTGAACAGGTAAATTTGAAGGTTACATTGAACTAAATAAATAAATAAATAATAAAAAACAGAGAGTGAGTGAATACTGAATGAATGAATCCTTTAAAATCATAATATACAGTATATCAATGTGTTCAAAGAAATTAAAATGTGTTTATAGTTCACTTATGTGCCAGATAAGATTGGATTGTCAGAATTTGCACTGTGTGCACTTTTTGTATTTTTCTTCTGTGCAGGGAGCGAAACCAAGATGTCAAGATTGTGCATAAAGGAGTGTGTTAGTCGTCATGAGTCTATTGTCATGAGTTGCACTGTGTAACCATTTGGAACTTGGTCAAAATTCTTTTACTATTCTTGTGGCATGCAATGGCTGTGAAGTCTGGTCTTCCAAACTGTAATTTCATGTCATACTAAAATTAAAGTTGAGCATTCAATTTCTCTTGGTTCTTTGGGGGACTTTGTTTTTAAAATCCAGAGAAAATCAGAAGCACAACACCTTTAAAAGACATCATAGAGGTTTCTGTTAGTGAAGCCACAGAAGAATAATTTCAGTTCCATTAAACTGTTTTTGTAAATAAGATATGAAGAAATGAGGATCCTTAAAATCTTACTATCTTCACCACAAGGTTGACAAAAGTAGATATATTCACTGGATGAATACAGTTTAGGGGTTTGTCACAAGATGAATGTTTTTTTTCAACAATTTTTCAAAAAGATAACCAGACAGGTATGTTTTGATGAACCTGTAAGAAAATACACTCACACACTGAACTACAATCTACTAACTCATTAAAAGTAGTACAAATTACAGCTAACCTTTACAGATATTTGAGATTGAAAGGAATAAGCAAACACAGGGAAAGGACATAAGGATGGGAAAAATATGACATACAGAGGGGAGATCAAACAAGGAGAAAGACGCCCTAACCCTAACCAATATGCAAGTAGACGGCACAAGATCCAGTGAGGGTCTTTGAGTTATTAGAGGCAAAGTTTAATTAGCAAAATGCATTTTATTCCAGCATTTTGTTTCTTTGGCCTTTTCACATTGTTGGATGCCTTATTCTGTTGTTTGACTTCCACTTGAACTACTGTACTATGTTAACATTAACATAATCTGGCCACTTGGCTCACATTAGGAATGACTGATTCAGCTACATTATCATAACCTGGGTTGGGTCAGAACCAACTACAGTCATGTGAAAAAATTAGGACACCCTATGAAAGCCTGTGTGTTTTTGTATTATTCTTGGACATATGGCTATTTATTCTCAGTTGTTACAATACTGATGTTTACATACCAGTAAATCCACCAAGGACTGTCTGACAACGAAGAAATGGAGAGTTCTGGAATGGCCACGTCATCGCTCAGATCTTAATTCCATTGAGATGCTGTGGGTGACTTGAAACAGGGTGTACATGCAAGAAACCCCCATAAACATCTCACAGCCGAAAGAATTCTGCATTGAAGAGTGGGGCAAACGTTCCTCAGACCAATGTCAGAGACTGGTAGTTGGCTACAAGAGATAATATAACTAAACAATTAAAACTGAAGAAAAACCTTTTTAAATATTCTGTAAACATTTTTAAATCTTCTGTAAAAATGTAATTCTTCAATTTCTAGTGAGGAATGAATCAGGACAGCCCCACATTTATTTATTCCCACTTAAAATGGCTCAAATCACACACAGGTGTATCACATCAGGTGCACATTATTAGAACATTGTTAATCAGCATTTTAAAGGAGGCTTGGCCCATTTAAACCTCAGAAATTCAGCTTGCTGTGCTCCTGACTGTTGAAGTGAGAGTGAACACCATGTTGAGATCAAAAGAGCCGTCTGAGGCCTTCAGAAAAAGATTGTAGCAGCCTATGAGTCTGTTAAGGGATTAAAAAACTGAGGGTGAAAAAAAAAACCTTTTTGTATTCACTTCAAGTCTGTGAGCTCGGACTTTCGTTGGGGCCCATTTCATTCGTGTCAGTATCAGTTTAGTCCAACCACACCGTGGCGTGAAGTGACGTCCTCTTTCTTTTTTTTTTCTCTTTAAATTAACTTTCTCAGGAGATGAGTCACTCTCTGTTTTACCTGGACAACAGCATATACACAATATAATCAGTACACACAGCATACATATTATAGTTTTAAGAAGTGCTTCAGGAAAAAACATTACATTTAAATTATCTTCACTATTCAATTCAATTAACAAACAAGTTGTCACATAGCAGTTTTACAGAGCCCGTAGTGAACAGCCAAAGGTAACAGAGGCAAAGAAAAACTCCCTAAACTGGAGGAAGAAACCACAGGAGAAACCAAGACTGAAAAGGGGAATTCATCCTTCATCGTTCGACCTGGAGGGAAAGAAAAGAGAGGCCTTCATGAATAAAAATCAACAGATTGGCCATCTACTGCTAACAGAGTTGGTAAGAGTTAATAAGAATAGCAGTGCGTCTCTAGTCCATAACAACAGGAACAGGAACAATAATCACCGCTGGAGCTTTAAACAGCAGTCGCCCTTGACTGGGGGAGGAGCACGAGTCAAAGCAGCCAAATCAGTCGAGGATATCTTGACATGGGGCACCAGTGACTGCAGACCTGGGGAGGTGGTGGCCTGGGGTCCAAATGGTGGTCAGTAAGGCTAGAAAAATGTGCAGCTGTTCACCCCGGAAAGAAACAGAGAACAGAGCTAGTTCTGCTTAAATTTACACTGTAAGATTTATATCTATAAGGAGTGCAAGTTGAGACTCTGGCATGACTCTCTACAGCAGCCTAGCTAGAAAGGGCAAAGCTGAGGGGTATGATAGACATAAGAGCATCCTCAGACACCAGTGCGAGAAGTGGTGCGGCGAGAAGTGGTGCGGCGACTGCTTCAGCATCCCAGTTTAGTTGACTTCTCTGTGCCCACCACCTCCCGGCTCTACACCCTTCATCTAACAGGAAAAAAATGATCAAAATAATAAACGCCTGACTAAACAAGTAGGTTTTCCACCTGGTCTAAAAAACTGAAACTGAATCTGAGTCCCGAGGGGCAGTTGGAAGGGCATTCCAGAGCTGGGGGGTTTTATATGAAAACGATCTTCGCCCTGCTGAAGCTTTCATAATTTTGGAGACAAGCACCTTGAGATCTGAGCGAGCGAGAAGGTTCATAATTAAGAAATAAATTCACAGAGTTATTTGGGTGCAACACCATTCAAGGCTTTATATGTCAATGGTAGAATTTTATAGTCAATACAAAATTTGATCGGAAGCCAATGAAGACTTGATAATATTGGGCTAATGTGGTTGGATTACTGGTTTCAGTGAGGACTCCAGCTGCCGCAGTTTGGACTAGTGCAAGTTTATTTAGGTTCTTGTTGGGACAACCTGACAGAGGAAAGCTATTTTGGTAACAGAACTTATATGTGCGTCGAATGAAAGATTGGAATCTATACTGACACTAAGTTTTTTTACTCTCTACATTGTAGAAGGTGATGAACCAGCAAGATCAAACATTAGACCTGACAGTTTGTTTCTAGCAACTCTTGGACCTAGAAGAAGGACCTCTGTTTCATCTGCATTGAGCAAGAGAAGGTTTTGTGACGTCCAGTCTTTTATGTCATTAATGCAGTCCTCAGTGTTATTTAATCTACGTTTATCATCTTGATTGGCAGAGATATAAAGCTGTGTGTCATCTGTGTAGCAGACGGAGCTAATCCCATTAAATGTTTTTGGTAGATAACCAGTACTAAGTAAGGAGTTTAGTACCGATAGGAGAAGTCTGATAATTACTGGTAGGACTTCTATAAGCAGGCTTGTAGGACTAGCATTGTGTGAACAGAAAACCAATGCAGAGAGTTCTGCTGGTTGGACTAAATAGGCTGAGCGTGCTGTAAAAGGTGCTCTGTTGTAGTCTCCAAGGTTCTCCTTCCAGATGGAGTAGAACGATTCCAATTTTGTTGA
Source organism: Bryconaethiops microstoma (assembly GCA_037577275.1). Classification (NCBI taxonomy): domain Eukaryota; kingdom Metazoa; phylum Chordata; class Actinopteri; order Characiformes; family Alestidae; genus Bryconaethiops; species Bryconaethiops microstoma. The sequence goes on from JBBJLS010072448.1 coordinate 6,603, forward strand.
TCGCCATTTATGCTTGATATTTCTGGGAGGCTTTCAATAAAACTATTAGCTGTGGCAGACGGTATTTTATGAAAGTGGGGGTGTGCTTACATTATGATTAAGATGACGTTAATTTATAATGAAGTAGTGATCTGAGATTACAGCTTAACATCAAGAGTTCTTTTTCAAAGTGAATATTAAAATCACCAAACTTTATTATTTTATAGCCTTGTATTGCTAAATTAGCTAGGAAAGAGCTGAATTATTTTAAGAACTCTGCATGCAGCTCTGGTAGCCTGTAGACGGTAATTAGAGAGAAAGAGATCTTGTTTGTATCTAGATTAGTTATGTTAAGCGATAGAGTTTCAGAGGATGAGAACTTAAGAACTGTTTTCTGATAGATATTTAAGGCACTACTATATATGGTGCCTGTGCCTCCCCTTCTACCAATTAGTCTAGAACTGTGTACGTAGTTGTAGCCTCGAGGTGTGGCCTCATCTAGAGCAACAAACTCATCAGATCTAATCCAGGTTTCTGTAAGACAGAACGCCTCGAGATTCTGATCAGTTCTTATTTCATTAACAAAAACAGTTTTAGGAGCAAACATTCTAATGTTTAGCAGTCCCAGCTTTAGCTTTAGATCTAAGGTGCTGAACTTACTGGTTAATTGAGAGAGATTTATTATTAATTATTCAAGCAGACATTTTAAAATGCATTACTTTTATGTTTAGCAGAGGGTCGGTATAGCCAGTCTGCCGGCTGCCTGGCATCAGCGCTGGTTAGTCAGCAGCGCCTACCTGAGCTGCACTGCCAGCGATCTGACAGAATACGGGCTATGCTTCAAGAGACGAGCGTCGCAGCCAAACAGCATTAGCCCCGACATGAAACACTATCCTCTCATACCCATGACTAGCAAACATCTTCAGGCTCCCTGCAGTGTCCGGCACTCAGGCCCGCGGCACACACCTAACAGTAGCTGGTGCTGGAGCCCCTAAAGGAGCAGCACGTGTTGAATAACCGAATCACCTATAGCCAGACCACCACTCACCTGAACTCCTGTCCCTAGCTAAGGTCCGGATGTGCTCGTCTAATTTTGAAGCCTTCTCTGTCACATATGAAACTAAAGTACACTTCACACAAGTAAACTTGTCACTAACGCTAGTGACGGAGAGAGGGACTGAACTAAACATGCCCCACTCTGTACACAAATGGGGCCGTGAAAAAGGTCAAGGTTTTTATTTAATGATTACACAAGTGACCCAGCAGACAAGAAGTTTGCTAATTAGGTGATGAGTTGAACCAGCCATGCAACATGAGAAAAAAAAAGCACAAAAACGTTTTTAGTATGGGAACACCAGAACTGGTATTGGGAATCCCTGGATTCCTTGGATGGTGGATTCAGAGGATATTTCTGAACTAGAGGAGTTCTCTGAGGAAAACTGCACTTCCAAATTCAAGAAAAACAACTACTAACTGGCTACAATAAATGCTTGGAGGCTATGATTTCATAATATATACATTATAAGACAAGACTCATTATCGTTATGATGACAAACTGATGTTGCACAAATTGCTAAATGCAGGGGTGTCAGTAATTGTGTCACATGAATTAGTTTTATTTCTTCAAAGTGCATTTTTTTCTTACAAGTTCAGTGAGACATCTTAGCATTTTTAACACATCTTTACCAGCCAATAATTAGCACTGACTGTATATGATATTATGAGAAGTGTGTGCAAGAGGAGAGTAGAATAAGCAGATATTGTGTACGAATTAGGTCAGAGACGTCTAATTAAGAAAAAAAACGAAACAAAACAAAGCAAAACAAAATAAATGGAAACTTGAGAAACTTGTACAATGCACAACACACACGAACATGCCACTACCATGATGGTCCTTTTTCATTGATGGATAGAGCAGAGGGTGAGTTACAAGTAGTTCTGCAACAGACTTGCTACAGTGAATATTTATTTATGTACACTGTGCACCAATATTTTAGGTGCACTTGACAAAGAAATAAATGTAAGCACAAAGTGAGTGCATGTACTAAACTGTCAGCTGACACAGAGGCTTGCTCTTGCTCAGCCTGCTTGCTCTGTTAAGCCAGCTGAGCCGGTCTTGACTGCAGATTGCTTTACCAGTTTTCCAGCATGGCTACTGATGTCATGTACAGTGTAGATTACTATGGTGTGCATAATTATAAGATCAACCAGGTGAGCAAAAACTATAGCAGAAATCAAATAATAAAAACTGTGGAAATCTTTGGAGGCCACTGTGTGTGGATTGTTTTCATAAACAAAATACTGGATTTCTAGGAAACAGTTTCCGTATTGTCCAGTTCCTCACCCACCACAGAGCCGGCTTTCCAGATCAGTTTGTTAAGTCTCTTCATGTCTGCCACTTTCATGCTACTTCCCCAGCATAGAAAATGGCACTTGCCACAACATACTCATAGCAACATGGTGTAGCAAACTCTAAAAGATCGGAGTCTATGTAGGAAGTACACCCTAGTTTGATCCCTCTTGTAAGTGGCCAGAGAGTTCTTAGACCAGTCCAGCTTACTGTCAATGTGAACACCCAGTTATTTGTAGTCCTGAACAATCTACACATCCACTGCTCTAATGGACAGGGGATTGACAGGAGATCGCGATCTTCACAAGTCCACCACCAGTTCTTTGGTGTTTTGGATGTTGAGCTGCAGCTGTTTCAGCTCACACCAATCCACAAAACGGTCCACAGCCATCCTGTATTCCAAGTCGTCCTCACTTCTGATATATCCGATTATTGCTGAGTCATCAGAGAATTTCTGCAGATGGCAGCCCTCTGTGTTGTACTGGAAGTCAGATGTGTACAGGGTGAAGAGGAACGGTGACAGAACAGTTCCCTGAGGAGCTCCAGTGCTACACAACACCGTGTCAGACTTACATATCTGTAGTGACACATACTGTGGCCTATCAGTCAGGTAGTCCAAAATCCATGCAACTAGAGGGGCGTGCACCTGCATAGCAGACAGTTTGCTCCCTAGCCGAGCAGGCTGAATGGTGTTGAAGGCACTGGAGAAGTTGAAGAATGTAATTCTCAGGGATGCACTCAGCTTGACAAAGTGGCTGTATTCACGATGTAGCAGGTAGATGATGGCATTGTCCACTCCAATCTTGGCCTGGTAGGCGAACTGGAGGGCATCTTGTGCCAGCCTCACCAGGGGGCAATGAGTGTCCAGGACCAGTCTCTGGAAGACCTTCAAGCTGTGTGAGGTTAGTACTGCTGGCCTGTAGTTCGATGGGGGACCTGGGTCTCACCTTCTTTGGTAGAGGAACCAAACACGATGTTTTCCACAGCACGGGTACTTTCTTGGTACTAAGGCTCAAGTTGAAGATCCTCAGCAGTACCCTACATAGCTGAGAGGTGCACAGTTTGAGAACTTGTGTACTTAAGCCATCTTGGCCCAGCGCTTTGGCAGGATGGAGTCTGTGAACTTCTCTCCTAACTTGGTCCTCGGTGATGGTGATGGATGGTTTATGGGTGTCAGAGTCAACAGTGGTCGGGGGAGAGGAGTTGGAGACTCTGGCTGGTATGATGGTGGGAGAGGGAGTAGGAGAGAGGAAGGATGGAGAACAGTAGTTTGGCTTGACAGTGATGGAGGGAGCAGGTGCACTGGATGCAATATGGGCTGTGCTGGAGCTGGGGATGCTGTAAACAGGACTGCTGTCAAATCTATTAAAGAACAGATTAAACTGATTGGCCCTCTCCACATCACCATCAGTCCCAAGGCTGCTGGTCTTGAAGCCGGTGATGTT
>JBBJLS010072449.1:0-10376 GCA_037577275.1 Bryconaethiops microstoma
ACACACACACACACACACACACACACACACACACACACACACACACACACACACACACACACACACACACATACCATACACACAGTTACAGTATATGACAACTTGAGGAATGTGTTATGAGACATACATGTTCTGTATAGACAATATGTTCTGATTTAACAAGCCATATCTATTAAACTCCTTGTAAAAGTCCTCAGTTATTGCTGTTTTTTCTACTATTTGTATATACGAACTAGTGCTGCCAAATATTGTACGTTAAATCATTCATTTACTCTTACTAAATTGTCCTAGTTTGTCCTCAGTGCAGGCTGAAGCCCAGCTGCACATGTGCTATTGGCTGCCCTGCCTGTTGCCCAGCTTTTTCATAGCAGTTCAGTTCACTTGCAGGCTGTCCTGATGAAATTAAATTCCAGCTCTTGCCATCATACATTAATTTGTTACCTAAGTACACTCAGAGCCCTAATTCAGTGGGAAGCAGGCCCATTCACGCCCATTTCCTCTTTTGATTGTCCAAAACAGTAGGGACTGTGATGATGAAAGCACTGTGGCAAAGCAGGGGGTGTCCTTCAAAATCTGTGGATTCAATGGGATCAGTTTAATCTTAGAACTTAGATTGTTTTATTAACACCACTGCACACAGTGATTTTATTTGCATGATCTAAATTTTTACTGTTTGTTTTTTATGTAGTTTATTTTTACAGTGTCTATTTTGGCTTGGTGACTTATCATTAAGTTATTATCATTATTATTATTATTATTATTATTATTATTATTATTATTATTATTACTATTATTAATATATTGGAGTTTAATTGATTAGAGGACAGAATTTGATGGGCTGTCCTTACAGCACATCTAATCACGCCTTTTGTTAATGTAGTCACTGTAACACCACCCTGTTTACAGTGCTGTGTTGGGTTAGAGACTGCATTGCAGAGCCAAGCTGCTGTTTTACTTGTTATTTTTCCACTTGCACTATAACCACTAAAACAGAGCCCTGAGTCTGAAGTATATTTTTACAACCACACTGCTGTTGCACCACAGTTCCAAAGCGCCTCCACTGTAACAAGGATACATGAGCTGCGAGAGGCTGTGGACATGGATGAATTGGAACCATTGATATACATGATATACACTGTTTGGTTGAAGTACACAGACACTGCTTTCACTGGACGTCTGTGATAAAAACTGGAAACTGAGTTCACTATACTGGGATGTGAATCCTGCATTGATCTAGACTTTTTTTCCCTCTTTTTTCACACAATCTTACTACTTACCCCATTGGCAGATCTCATTTTCAATATATGGTCTCCATTTTTCCTGACCTATTTAGTTTTTTTAGCAGCAAGGAGTGCCCACTCAACGTGTGCCTACATCACTAAATTAGAACGAACATCTGCTCGAGAAACATGACCACGAGAGTCTTTGGAAGAAGATTTGAGAAAGCTTTTTGAGATTGCCCATCAATGTAATGTCTGCCCAACATTCCGTAATCCCCTGTTTAGCCCAACTCCGTCCTCAGATTACATATTCAAAGTAGATACCAGACGAACATTGACAGATCTCCAATTCAATCACTGTGACCTGCCCTACACGTGCATTCCTAAATCCTGAAGGAATGGTTTCTGAGAGCTTTTTTATGCAACAGTCATAATTATATAGTGTGAGTAATGTGTGTGAATGCCATGTGCTTTTATGTTGGTCATCTTCTAGTTCTTCACTGTAAGTCACTTTCTGACCCCCGACCAATGATGAATGGAGTTGAGGATGTTTGACACACGAGCTTTAGTAACTGTAGCAGACTATGTGAAGTGGCAGATAAAGCGAAGTACATAACGAGAAGAAGTGCAAAGAAGGTCATTGTAATGAGGAGCATAGCCAAGGGGTGACCAGAGGGGGCCAGGGTCCCTCGCACATGAAGCATCGTCACCCTTCCGGCCATCTCAATTAACCCTTCAGCGGGGGAGTTTTTTGCTTCTGCGCCAGCATTCTACAATAAAATTTGAGAATGTGTTTCTTCTGTTGTATTGTATAGTTGTATTTGCTCTGGTTGCTTGATATTCTTCATGCTGAACACAAAGCATGAGATATGGTTGTTATGGTTACAGTGCTACAGTTATGAATGAATAAGGGCTAATGAAAAAAAGCTTTGCATTGTCCAGTATTGATTTGATGCATGTCAGGTATGTTATATAGCACTGCATGACAGTGTGCATTCTTCATTGCATCTGTTGTGTTCTCAAGTGTTTTGTGCGATTTAGGTATGGATTGACTGTCAAATTCTAAAAGTATAAATATAGATGCTAAAGTATGAAGATGACAGCTGGAATCTTGAATCACCCTTAACTTGAATTGTTGTGTCAAGAGTTAAAATGTGTTATAATATGTGTTGTTAAACCCTACGTATTTGTTGATGGGACCCTACGCTTCAAAGGAGAGTGGTGTGGGGCCTATCTGTTATGAACTTAAAGATTAAACAAAGCCGGAGAGAACAGTGAATTTTAATTAAAAGCATCTCCATCTCTGTATCAATATACTGACAGGCATTTTGTTACACGCTGTGCTCTATGTGGCTGACCTAACCATTCACAACCCAAAAAAGCCATTATGTTGTTAACGTCCTTATAATTTTGGAAATATGACTACATTAGAGTACACTTGTTACATGCCGTATCCCTTTTGCGACAATACCATATGAGCATACATATGTTGTCATGTACACTGCTCATTATTTCTAGTTCATTAACTGCATGTGTTTAATGATGCAGGCTATTTAATGATGCATTTCATGCGCTTGTTCTAATAATACATCAGGTTAACCTGTCAATCAGCCAGGGATGACTATTTGAAGGACATTACCTCACACTTTGCTGCCTGTCTTACTCCATTATCATTAGACTTTTAAGCAACCTGAAGCTGAAAGAGTAGCCTCTGACCTAGCTTAAAGATAATTAAGTACACTGAATAAAATGATGCATTGAATTTCCTTTAAAATTATACTATTAAAAATATGCAAAATTAGTATATACCTATCTATCCATCCATGATCTGATCTGCTTATTCTGAACCAAGGTCACGCGGGGTACCGGAGCCCGGGGTACCGGAGAAACACCATGGACAAGCCTCCAGTCCATCACAGGGCAGACACACAAACAAATGCAATTTAGGGACAATCTCCAATGCACCTCACATGCATGTCTTTGTATTACGGGAGGAAATCAGAGAGACCGGCAGAAACTGAAACTCTGTCTCTGTCTCTCAAAATGTATTTGTCTTTCAGTTCCTTATTTTATGCAATAATTGCATAGTTATCTGTTTGGAAAATTATGCACATATTGTGCAGTGAATTTAAGTCATCAATTGTTTATTTTTAACAATGCAGGCCTAATATACAGTGTAAAATGCTCTTTTGCTTTTACTCTTCGTAGACTGCCACGCCAGTAAAATCACTGGGCCTGACCTTGGCACTGGGATTTTATTGGAAACTTGAAAAATTTCTGGCTACACCCACGCCAGGAAATGTAAGCAATGACAGAAGGTGGTCTAACCTGTACATGAACAAAATACAGGGCAAGGATTCGGGGTTCAGACCTCTGCAGTATAGGGTGGTTTGAGAGTATTGTATAGAGAAGAGTCAGTGTGTGACCCACTGAAAGCCTCAAAATCAAAATTTTAAAAGGGTCTCAAATTATGTCAAGAATAAAATAAAATAAAATATTTTATTGTTACTAATGATCACTAAAATATTTTTAAGCTCACCACGTCCAATATTCAGAATTCAAAAAAAGTATTAACAAATATTTTTTTGGCGAGGGGAGCCGGGCAATCCTGTGTCCGTATGCAAATTAGCCACGTGCACCAAACAGAAGAAAAACGCTGAGATTGAGAATGAAGTCGCAATAAAAATGGCGAGCAAGCGAAAGTTACAGAGTGTATCACTAGCACACTTTGGGTTTCTCATATCCGAAAAGGTGGCACTTGCCACCAGAACTGAAGATCATCTCCCACCCAGTCCAGAAGAACAAGGTGAAGATCATCTCCCACCCAGTCCAGAAGAACAAGGCCGAGGCTCCGAAGACGCAGCAGGTCTCAGGTAACGTTAGCTAGCGCTGCCTCTAGCACCAGGGACCTGCCGGCTGGTAGGACCTGCCGAAGTAGGTGAAGGAATGGAAAGAACAACTCTCGACATTAATGCGGGGAATTGGGGTGTTTCGTGTGCATAAGATGAGCGTGTGCGACTGTGCTTCCTCATACTGCATGGTTATATAGGCCTTGTGGTTGGTTGAAGCAGCCTAGTGTGTGTGTGTGAGAGAGAGAGAGAGAGAGAGAGAGAGAGAGAGAGAGAGAGAGAGAGAGAGAGAGAGAGAGAGAGAGAGAGAGAGAGCCCGCCCGCCCGCCCGCCCGGTTATGTGTGGCTTGTTGTAGGCTGTCTGTCAGCATCCGCCGTGGTGCTTTTTAACTTGAGTTTGCTTTCAGTTCACTTTGTGTATGTGTTCAGTGATGTATCTGTCTGATCGTATTTGCTGTAGGATATATTGTCACACGATCGGTCATCATACTGCAGGCTCTCATTTGCAAGTGCACTGATTGAGTGCCGATAGGCTGTACCTGTACCTGACATTTATTCAGATTTTTGGTTAAATCACCCAGTAATACTATGCTTCTTTCCAGTCCCATTTCACACCTGATGTTGTCTCCGGTGTCCCTTGTGTATCTTTGGTTTCCAGCTCTGCTTACTCAAATCGTTCAGCACCAAAAGGCTGCAGTGAGGCAGCAGCAGCTTTTGGCGATTTTGACCTCATAAAAAGGCCCCTGAATCACTTGGCTGAGAAAACCCCTGCATGGTCAATTACACCTGGGCAGCTGGTCCAGATGGAGATGGGGAGGCAGAAACAGCAGCAAAAAAGATCAGCTGGGAATAATATTCGAAGACACGCAAGCCAAGCCACCCACGCAGGATGGCGACACCACTGGGTATTCCATTGGACGTCATCAGCAGGGAGAGAAACGGAAAGAGACAAATCACAAAAATAGAGAAGTCTGGGGAGACGCATGATCAAGATTGTGCCACCTACGCCAAAACCAATACTTCACCAAGCATGTCTGTACACAGCAGCATGCTTTGATGGTCATAGCAGAGCACTGATGCTGGAAAGCACCGATGCTGGAGAAGCAGACCGACATCACTAGATGCAATAGGTTACCATTTTCAAGCAAATCTGACTTTTACTGTGTGGGTGCTGCATTTCAGTCATTAGAAGTCTAGTGTATTGCAGTCTATTTACTATACTTTTTGCATATTCATATTCATATGTTAATTTGTTTCTTAACAATAGAATGAATTTCATAGCAACATAACATATTTACATTATATTTACATTAAATTGATCTCTATGAAACATCTGCACATTGATGTCAAATTTTGTCTAGACATGAATCATCTTATTTTCTACTTTCCATTATGATTATCTGAGTCATATATCTGAATACTCAGCATACATACACTCATGATTGGAGACCGTACTCGCCTTTTATTCAGTTATTAGCCTTATTTCAGTTCGTTATTATAGGGCATAGTTATGAAATCATGACTATTTCACGGCCATTTTTAGTGTAGAGACCTCTAAATGTACCACTGCTCTTTCTTCAAAGGTTTATGCTCCTAAAATTCATCTTCTTGTCAACATGACCACTGCAAATTGCACATTGGTCCAGAATGTATCAGAGACATTTACTGGGGCTTAAAATGATAAAGAGCAAACACACGTTGACTTAAAAACATTCCCAACCAGATGTTTTAGCCATAATCTTGAAATACATAGGTTAGTTCAAAAAAAGATTGATTAAAGAGCCAAATTCTTATACTAATTGGCAACAATCGCTTTCTGTGAATGAACTGGGCTGCTTGGTAGAATAACTGTATATTGTGATAATTAATGGCAACACATAACAGTATTTATTGAACACTGGTGTGCACATGATGGAAGAAACACTTTTAGTTCCCTAACATACATCTGTGGAAGGTTCTTTAAACAATTAGTTCTGTAAAAGAGACGTGTGAGTTTAAAGGAACTCTTCAGAGTTTGAAGAAACTCAACTTGGTGCAAAAGTTCCATTTTATTCTTCCAGGATAAAATGTCCAAGCCATTCTGCTTCACTTGAACGATGGTAAAATGACTGCAGTGCAACTGTGTCTCTGGCGGACTGACAGATTTTTTTCCACTTGTTTCAGTGAGCATCGAGTGAGGAATAATTCAGCAAAATGTAAAATTCAAAGCATGTACACAGTGACCAATTCCAGCAATAAGCACAGTCAAAGTGTTGGACAAATGGAAAAAAGAAAAATGTCATCTCTGGATACAATGGCTTGCCAATGCCAAACAAATGCAGGAATATGTGTGTGTGTGGGTGCTTATTCAGAAGGATTCATTTCTGTCCTCGCATTCTCTGGACCCTCAGTGTCCCTAGAAATCCTTCTCACTTCTTTCTCTTTGTCCTCTTGACCCCTCCCCTTCCACTCTTCTTTTTGCTGGCGTACTTTACGCTGTTCATCCTGATACAGTCCGAAAGGCCTGTCATCTCTACTCAACCCTCAGAGCACAAATACACACACTCTCTCTTTCTCACACACACACACACACACACACACACACATACACAAACACACACACGAACATGTACACACATTTAAACCTCTCTTCAGGGTTAAGGGCTTGATTAAAGCGTTCCGTCAAAAGCCGCCACAGTCCACAAAAAAAAAATAAAAAATCAAGTGTAGTACTTGAAGAGACAGGGAAAGCAGAAGAAAGAAAGCAAAAGCACACTTTTCACCCTTGCCCATTTCCCTCAATGGCTGCTATCAGAGAAAATGATTGAGTTATTCAATAGGTGTGTCATTGTTAAGATGGAAAATAAAGGATGGAAAGTACTGCAAATTATTATATGAAAACTGGCAACAATTTAAAGTGCATAAAAGAGATGCCAAATGTTTCTATAAAGATTAGATTTTAAAATGAACTTTCAGTATACATGTGCACACACACACACACACACACACACACACACACACACACACACACACACACACACACGCCATGTGTTTCCTTTGGATTTCAAAATATCTGACCTAAAAAACAGACAGATGCGCACTTACCGAGCCAGTGTTCTCCAGTTATCTTGCCAAATCCATCTCGGTAAGAATCCCACTCACGGAAGAAGTTTACCGATCCGTCCTCCCTACGCTGAATCACCTGAGGCAAAATGGAAAGATCAAGTTTAATGAGCACAAGTTAATGAACATATTGCATCAGTCACAGCAGTGGTCCAAACCTACATGTTTCGATCTTGTCCAGTCCAGTCACATGACTGTTGGTTCTAGTTTTGACAGGAAACATTGATTTACTGGCCTCTCAAGGACCTGAAAAGGCATATGTACACTTTGTGCACACCACAAATAGGTAGACAGGTAGATAGATAGATAGTCAGTCTCAACAAAATGCAATACAGACTATAGAAGAGTGTCAATAAACCACAAGGTAGATCAAAAGAAACACAGAACAAATTCAGAAATTGAACCTTGCTCTATAAATGTGTCAGAACATGATGGGTGAATTGTAAATCAGACGACAAGTGGCTGGAAAGCCTGTTTTTTTTACAGTCCTTAGTTGTAATATGCTTTGTTTAATCTGGACCTAAAGCTGCCCTAGTGTTTGAGCACTTTGTCACTGAGGCGGTGTAAGACATAAAAGGGGTTCATAATGTGAAGTGGTTCTGCCAGCATCGTCCTCCCTACCAACAGCTCCATGGTCCAGGTTGGTGGAAGGCCAATTAAAAGTTTAACAAACACTCCAAAAGTGTAGGCCAGGGACAGTGTAAATAGGCTTGAAAAGAAGACTGTTCCAAGGCTCAAAAAAAAGTACCCAGGCTCAATTGTTATAGGCTCTGAAGGACAGTTTACTATTGAGCATTTTGGCACTCAAAAGATTAAGATAACCATCCTGACAATCTCTAAAATAAAGTGAGCTTCTGTCTGTATTTCCTCCAATTAAGGGCTTTTGTTTCCACGGTCCCTTTAAGCTTTGAAAAATAGTCTAATTTGAAGTTAGCATGTCACTAAGTGCGAAAAGCGGGGGGTTACTGTATTCCCTTTAACACAGATGCAGTTAAAATATAAACATTAAGTTTAAAATATAAACTTAAACATTAATGTAATCAAATCAAATATAAAACCAAAGCTATTTGCCACTGCCAGGGCATTAACATTTTATCTAGTTTGTTATAAAAAAAAAACAAGTTACTCTCTGAGTCCAAAGCATGGACACTGGAACTATTATATCAGGAGGAAAATGTCCCACCACTTTTCCCCTCATGGACAACAACCGAGACGCGCACCCACATTAAAAATGCTTCCGGCGCCCCTGGTCCAGAGCCACGACCAAGACATAAAAGGCAGCTTCCGAGCAACAGCAAGTTAACATATATAAATCTATTTTCTTTTTTTTCTGAACAGTTACCAGCAGAAACATTTTTCTTTTATCAGCGAACAGCCTTTGTTCAGTAGCAAGTGTCCCTGTTAAGAGTGAGCTGAAGCACAAAAAAGTAATGAACTGTGGGGTTTGAGCCTGGTGTCTGCCAACCCACCTTTTCCTGATTAGCTCCTTAGTGCTACCACGATCTGGGTTGCCAGACGCAGGCTAAATTGGGTCACATGTCTCCTGTTTGCGTTCTGAGGAAGGCTGATTATATCTGTCTCCTGATTGGTTGTCTGAGTCTCATCCGAGGGTCCCTGTGTGTTAAAAGCATGCTAAGCCAGAGCCCCGCCATGCTGTCACCATCATCTTCGCTTGTCATGGTCTGCGCTTCGTGTCCTCCGAGAAGAAGAAGAACTTCTACTCTCCAGTTCGAGTTTGTATGCTCAGATCTCGCTCACCCTCTCTCCCCTTGTCTCACAGAAGTGACCGGCTGAGCTGTCCCGTCGGCTGGCGGCTGAAACCGTTGGCTGCCACACGTAGCGGAGCTTCTGTTCTGGTTTCCTTCAGGACTTCTCGACTGGAGTCCGGATGCATCGGGTCCTGCCCTGCCAGAGGTGGAGATACCTTCATGGCCGTAATAGGGAGTGACCCTCACCCAGAGCGAGGAGGAAGAGCTCAGGGTCTAACACTGTGGTCAAAGAGTCTTTATGTTATGTCCTGTTGCTCTTACTGAGCTGTGTTTTGCATTTCTCATTAAAACCTCTGTGTTTTCGGTATTTCCTGCATCTGCGTGTTAATGCGCGATAAAATAACTGTTGCTGTTAAGTAAAACTTGCCCGGCCGTAATTCATATATATATACAAACAAACTTCCATATTTATGTCCGTGAAAAATTTGTATAGTATTCATTTTGTACAATACTGTTGTATAGCTTTGATTCTATTGGTTGAGCTGCTTCTACTTTCTTTCACTATTATAAGAGAGATGGTTGTTGACTTCAGGAGAACACAACGTGATCACTCCCCACTGAGCATCAGCGACTCCTCAGTGGAGATCGTCCAGTGCACTGAGTTCCTTGGTGTTCACATCACAGAGAACCTTACGTGGACCCTTAACACCAAGAAGGCCCAGCAGTGTCTCTACTTACTGCGGAAACTGATCAGAGCGCACCTTCCACCCCCAATCCTCACCATGTTCTACAGAGGGACCATAGAGAGCATTCTCTGTAGCTGTATCACAGCTTGGTATGGGAACTGTAACATTTCAGATCGCAGGACCCTACAGAGGACTGTGAGGACAGCTGAGAAGATCATTGGGGTCTCTCTCATCTGTCACAGACATTTACACCACACACTGCATCCGCAAAGCTACCAGCATTGTGGATGACCCCACTCACCCCTCACACACACACTCTTTCCTCTCCCCTTCTGGATAAAAGTTCTGTAGCATACGGGCTCCCACTGCCAAAATGGGAAACAGTTTCTTCCCTCAGTCCACCAGGCTCCTCAACCGGAACTGGAGCATAACTCAGACTTTAATTACGTGTTAAAATAATCTTCTATTTTTTATACTGCAAATTCTGTCATGTTGCTGCTACAATTGCATGCTCATATTCAATGCTGTTCTGTATTGCTACTACAATCTTTTTTTGCACATGTAACTTCTGTTCTGCATCTTTGTTCTGCATACAACTTCTGTTCTGCATACAAGTCTCTGCTGCTAAAGTACAGTAACTGGCAAAATATTGTATTTATCCTCACTGTAACTGTTGTAACTGTTGTCTTGTCTTGTCCCGTTTAGTTGTATTGTTGCTCTTGTGTTCTTTTTCCACAACCCCAAATCAGAAAAAGTTGGGACAGGGTGGAAAATGTGAATAAAAAAATAAAGCAGTAATTCACAAATGTC
>JBBJLS010072450.1:0-10374 GCA_037577275.1 Bryconaethiops microstoma
GCCAACATGTAAACTAGTGCAGAGAAATTGGCTTGATATCACGGATATCAGAATAAATGCTCAAACGGCTTTCCATACCCTCCCCGTCACACACTCACCCATCAGAGTCTTAAACTCCTACCCCTGTCACACACTCACCCATCAGACTCTATAACTCCTCCCCCATCACACACCCACCCTTCAGACTCTATAACTCCTCCCCCTGTCACCTACCTACCCATCAGACCCCTCAGCATTCTGGAGAGTTTTAATGTTATATTGTTCTGGTCTCTGTGTGCAGACCTTTCATAAGCAGTTTTCTGATCACTAATCCTAAATTAGGGTAATTTAAATACCTTAATCTTAAACTAGCCTGTCATCTTCATATAGTAACAGTGGACATACAATGGTATTTTTTACCATGTTCATTTACTTCACTAAATGCTGTTGTATGTAGTGAAGCAAAAGGCTGAAGATTTTTTTTTCCTGAGTATTTTTAAATGAATATTTGTAAGGAAAGTAATCTACTTTTCACTTTATCACGGTTCATTTTTTTATTCTCAGTTTACTCATTTACTCATGTTGATATCAACTTTGGTTTCATGTTGAAATGATGTTTAGTGTATCAGTGTGTGTTCGTACATGTTTTTATTACAGATGGCTCTTTCAGGACGAGGAATAAATTTTTTTTTACCCTGGAAGCCACAGCTTATGCTGTACTGGCACTTGTGAAGACTCAGGACTTGGACAAAGCAGCTCCAGCTGTGAACTACCTAAAGTCCAAGCAACAATATTTTCAGGATTCCACTCAGGTGAGATATAATTTTTATCATTCTTTAGTTAAAACAACTAGAATGTATATCTGTGATGCAAAATGTCATTGCCCTCCACACTCCAGTGCTCACTTTTGCTGCTTTTTGCTCCTTTTTTGGCAGCGGCACCAAAATTTAAATATGAATAGTGTGTACAAAAAAACTAAGAAGAACAATAGTAACGAGACGGCATTTCCGCAGAGAAAATGCAAAGTGTTGAGCGAAATGATGAGCGAAAGACAAGGAAAAGACGAGTGCGGGTCATCACTGACCTCGTTTGTGTGTTGGGGAAGTTGGCCTGAGGTATCACATGAAGTTTAGTGGGTTTCGGACGAAGCGTGTCCGAGCAGGACTATCTGAAATTTGAGCCCTACTATGACAAGACGTAGTAAAAAGCTGTGAACAAGCACGCTATTCGGAGTTGGAACGGTGTCTCTATCTCGAAAGCCCTGGGAGGAGTAGAGGGCCAAAAAACAGGTGAACGGAATAATAATAAAGAGAATAAAACTTAAGAAGAACAATAGTGTGCTTGCTCATGCTCTTGAGCAAGCACACTAATAAAAAAATAGAAAAAAAACTAAATAATACAAAAAAATTATAGAAAAAAAACCAAATAGTCAGACATTAATAAAGCAGGCCTTGAAATAAAATACCCAGAAATTAGAGAAACAAAACATATATCAGCATCTAACATGTATCCAAGTTGTTGACAAAGTGGAAGAACTGAGCGCTTGAAAGAAAGTAGACACCATTGTTGTTTTACTCCAGTAGTGCTCTATTTTTTCTATTTGAGTTAAAGTACTAACCATATTCAGGTATCACCAGAGTTTGCAGAGTATACATTGTCTGAAGTATTATGTACAGTAATCTATACAAATCCTGATGGGAATGCTAAATAAACAAATAAACACCTCCATCTACACATTTACAGTTCAGTAATACAGTATAATATTGTTTACTTTTACAAAGTAATACTATCTATTATAAAATATTAAATTGTATTAATAAGTGCAAATAAATGCACTTACGAAGATGATAGGAATATAACCTATAATAAATTATTATATTACAGGCAGTCAATTAGTCAATTAAATTTGAGCTTAAATATTTTGAAAATAAATGTTTATTATTAATGATTCCCAGAGAAAAATTTGATTTTCACAAGTGCTTCTGTTGTTCAAAAGACTATCGTTTCATTACTTTATAATTCCTTCCATGGAACTGCCCAGGGTGTTTTCCTACTATTAATTACTTAATGTCAGCACCAGTTTCATGAGTAACACTAAAACATTTCATTTATATACACACTCACTGGCCACTTTATTATGTACACCCTGCTGGTACCGTAATGAACCCTTTTTTGCATTCAGAACGGCCTTGATTTCTTGTGGAACAGATACAGCAAAATGTTTAATAAAATGTTTAGAACATACTTTTATGACATTAGGGCTACCTTGCCGCATTGCAGGTTATGCAAGTTATAAGATAAGTGTTGTGTGGCTAGCTAACAAAGGTAGCTAACATTAGTATTTGATTTCCTAGCAAACTTAAGACCTCTAAAAATGATCATATTTGCTGATCATTACACCACAACAGGGCAGCTGGTGGTGTAGTGGTTAGGGCGTTCGCCCTGTGATCAGGAAGTTGTGGGTTCAATTCCCAAGACTGCTAAACACTACTGAGGTTCCCTTGAGTAAGGTACCATCCACACACTCTGCTCCCCGGGTACTGTGTTCCTAGCTACCTGCTGCTTCACTTGGTAAAAGGGTTAAATGCAGAGGAAGAATTTGGTGCTGTTAACATTGTGTGCTGTGGTGTCTTCACGTATGACAGAATGTTCACTTTCAATTTAATTTTACTCATATGCTTTGAGTTCTAAGGGTTGAAGGGGAATGGGAAGCCCATTTACACAGAGCCCAGAGTCCAGAATCTGTTTGTCCTCTTCTACATCTTCAGACTATGGCATTGTGCTTTGAGGCTATAGTGAAGTACTTGACTGCGGTGCCACCATCTCCTGCAGGATCTATGAAAGTCACAGTCACCTCTTCTGTAAGAGTCACGGCTCTCAGTGTTACATTCAGTAGAACAACCAGAGGTCTACAGAGCTCTGACAGGGTGAGGATAAAGATATCTGTGCTAACTTATTTAAAAAAATCAGTTGTTGTATTTGTTGTTTTTGTTGTTGTTGTTGTTCTTCTACTTCTTCTTCTTCATCTTCCTCTTCTTCTTCTTTTTCTTCTTCTTCGTCTTTTTCTTCTTCTTCTTCTTCTTCTTTTTCATCTTCTTCGTCTTCTTCTTTTCTAACATTTGAAATCTTCATTACTGAATATGACTAAAATTACAGTGCTGAGCTGTTCAGTATGACTCAGTGCTGCGGATACAGGCATCAAACATTTCAAATAACAGACAAAGTATTTGCAGATCATATTGTGTAAACCAAATAAAGAATCATTTAAAGGAATAAAATAATAAAGGAGCAACATACAGCACTGTGCACTCATTTCTTCATATTTTGCTTCCAAAGATCCAGACTTTCTTGTATTTTTAATGGCAGAAGACAGTATTTTTGCACCAATTAGGTTATTTAAAGCAAAATGTAAAGAAATGAGGGGGACATTTGCACAGTACTGATTCAAGTTCACAATTTTCCACCTAGCTTACAGATGTATATTAGCAAAGACATGTTTATAGCCTAAATTTGGCTTTGTTCATTTAGAACTGGTACTGGGGAGCCCCTCCGTGTCCTGTTGGATGGAGCCCCCACTGGGGAGCCCCTCCGTGTCCTACTGGACGGAGCCCGCTCCACAGAGCCCCTCACTGTCCCTCAGGATCGAGCTTCCTCCGTGTAGCCCCTCACTGTCCCTCGGGAGCGAGCCTCCTCCGGGATCGTACACCCACTGAGGGGCTACTCCGTGGCCTGCAGGACCGAGCCCCTAAAATAGCTCCTCGGGAGCCCATCAAGACCCCAGTACTCCCCCCTAAAAAATTCAGGGGATTCCACCCCCCCCCATAGGGCGAAATCCCAGAGCTCCTGGGGGATCCAGGTCCCCTCCCAGGTGTTCCTTAAAAAGGCAGAGCTGAAGCAAGACCCTCTGTCTTTACATCCTCTAGGTCCTCAGAAACACTGCTAACCCCCTCTCTGGCTTTACAAACACTGCTGACCCCCTCTCAGGCCTCAGAAACACTGCTAACCCCCTCTCTGGCCTCAAACTCACTAGTAACCCCCTCTCTGGCCTCAGAAACAATGGTAACCCCCTCTCTGGCCTCAAACTCATTAGTAACCCCCTCTCTGGCTTAAAATAACTCACTAGTAACCCCCTCTCTGGCCTCAAACTCACTAGTAACCCCCTCTCTGGCCTCAAACTCATTAGTAACCCCCTCTGGGATGTCAAACGCACTAGTAACCCCCTCTGGGGCCTCTAACCTCTCTAGGGCATTAACTTGGAGCCGGAGCCTCGGTGCTGGTACCGGTGGCTGGAACCTCGGCGGTGGCATAGGACACTGGAGCCTATTTGGAGCAAATGGCTGCATCCTCCTCGGAGCAGCTTTGTCGCTCAGATGTGCAGCTTCGTTGCTCAGGAGCAGTGCTGCTTGGCTCGGGACGGTAGCTGTTTGGCTCTGGACCACAGCTGCTTCATAGCTCAGGACCGTGGGTGCTTTCAGCGGCGTGCTGGGTCGCGTACACCCTAGGGATAGTGCCTGAAGTGCCTGCATGTGCAGGCTCTTTGGACCCTCAGCAGCTGGTATTAGCGGCTAGCCAGTGGTCCAGAGCCAAACAGCCACCGTCCCGAGCAAATACCAGCTCGTCCATCTGCCACTCTTGCACAGCCAGACTCTGCTGGAACTGCAGCTTTTTGTCACCTGCTACAGGCTGGTCAGGCCACATGGCATCTCAAAGCGGCGTGCTTGGCCGTGTCGGAGGCAGGAATAACACCTCAAGTGCCAGCGTGCTGAGGGTTCCTGGACCCGAGGTGGCCACAAATGAGCTTGTCCTGCGAGGGGCTCGTCTTGTGAGGCAAGTCAGGCACGAGCCTGGGGGAGAGAGTGCCAGAGGAAGTCTCAGACTTCTTGGGCAACTGATCAGAGGGTTGACGGTGCAAGCGTTGTGGACCGCCCCGCCTCCTTCGTCTCTGCACCACGGATCTCCCACCTTGCCATTTAGCGAGCCCAGGTGGGAGCTCATTGGACCACACCTTGAATGGTGGGTCAATCTGTCACAGTTCCCCTTCATCCCCAAATGAGTGCAGGCACAAACGCAGACATCCATTTCTTGACATTTATTCATAAACAAATCAAAAGGCTTAAGGGTTAGAAACAAACTTATAGCTTTTAGCAAAAAGAGAAAAGGAAACACAACCAGCCAGCGTGACGGCTGAACCACAACTGAACATAGGAACACAAACACCTTAAATACATGAAACTCAAAACCCACTACCAATAAACAAATACAAACACTAAACACTAATAACACATAGCTGTAACTCATAAGCAAGAAAACCCGTTGCCACTTCATAATAAAAGTAAAAAACCCAAAACTTAACCTGTGGCTGCCTCTAGCGGCCGCAGACGGGACATAAAAAAACTTTTGTATAAATTAATCTCTAATTCTACTCTAGTTTAGTTTCTGTTTTTATAATCTTTTAATGCTTCTGTTTTTATCAATTTTGTGTGTGTTAGTTTGGGGGTGTTCAGTGCAATACAGAACAATTGCACTAGCCTCCAATATCAAAATGTCTCATGATGAGATTTTGTAAGAATATTAGAAGAAGATTCAGTCTATTTCCACACGTATTTACTTGCACATTAGCTGATTTTATAAAGTGAAATTATCCATTTCCACTTGCGGCAAACCAGTGACTGTGTATTTTTACTTCTTCCAAGCATTATTTCTTATAACAACCTAAACTATTTTTTAAATTATTTTAGATAAGATAAAATAAGACAACCCTTAATTAGTTTCATGAGTGGGAAATTTGCATTTGTACTTTATATTTTTATTTCTAGTGGACTAGGAATTTCCCTAGATAAAATGTAAAAACAAGTGGTTGAATCGTCCTAATAAATATAATATTCTTAACAAGCTCAAAACGAGAAATTTTAGATATTGTCTATATTTATGATTGAACTTACCAGGCTGTAGTTTTGTGTTTTTGTAGTTTATTTTATGTTCTTTTTGCGTTCAACAGTTCAAAGCAGATGGTAATTTAACAGTGATAGCCACAGGGGAGGGCGAAGGCTCATTATCAGTAAGTTGACTTATTTGCTCATTCTTTGTAGAACAGAAGGAACTAAGTTGTCCACATCTGTAGCATACAATCATTACCCCACTATTGCAATATACTATGTCTAATTCATTAAAGAAGCCAAAAGTTGTTTCAGTGGTTGCATTCAATCAGTTGTTTTTGGGATGCAGTAAACTTTAAAATGCAATTGTCATTAGAAAGCCGCTCACTACTGCCTGTGTCTCCTCAAGGTTGTCACACACTATTATGCCAGACCTGACAACAATGCCACAAAGTGCCAAAACTTTGATCTGGATGTGAAATTTGTCAAAAACAGTAGAGGTATGTTTTCATTTATTGCATCCTTTCTCATTTGTTTCACTTCATGATTTAATGCAGGACTTTAAAAGGAAGCCTGACTGGCAAGCCATTTAACAATAAAAATCATGTAAATACTGTGAGTGGCTGATGCTCACTGACTGGGAAAACAAAACACACACACACACACACACACACACACACACACACATACAATACTGTTGAACAACAATTAGTTCAAAACAAAGACAAAACCATAAACATATTCCGAACTGGTTTCCGTTACTCTCGCTGTCAAAGTACTTTCATCCCTCCATCTGTTCATCCATCCATCCATCCATCTATCCAAACATTCAAACAGGGGGAGGTTATCCCAACAAATCTGTTAGAGTGGATAAAGTTCGAATTAAAGTTTTCTGCAGAATTTGCTTTGTAGATTAATTATGCATTGGAACATTGTGGCTTAATTTTGCTCAAAATTGAGTTTGTGCAATATATTTGACAGCTAAACATGCTAAAACATTTTGTAATGCCAATTTTTGCAGTTTCATATGAAGGGGCGCTCGAAAGTTACACACTTTCTATAGAGACCCAGTAAGTAAACCACATTTTTTTGCATGATAACGTATTTTTGCAATTTTCTTTAATATAGTTATTTCTCAGTGGTGTTGTTGCATTTGCATTTGCATCATACGATTTAACTGTATATTATTGTTTTGTTTCCAAAATTAACTTTTAATTAAAAATGCAATGCTTAAAAGTTTTATGAATTTTCTGTATTTCTGCATAAATATGAACAAAAATATCATCAGATTTCCAGTCCTAAAAGTAGAAAAGGATAACCCAATTACACAAATGAGACAAAAAAAATAATATACTTGACATTTATGTACTGTGGAAAGGTATCCAGTATTAAGGACCTATAAGAAGCAGGATGTATATCCTGATTTCAGCATCTGGCGGGAACCCCCCTGGTGTGGTGTGTTTTTTTGTTTGTTTGTTTGTTTGTTTGTTTTGCTTATTGGTTTTGTTTTACAATGTGATTAAAGTGTAAAAATAGCACAAGAATGTGCTGAAAAAATTTAGGCTATCTCTTTATTGATAGCCTACTTATAGCACCAGAAAACACCATATGTCTGAATGCCAAAATGAAAAAACTTACATCTACCTGAAAAGGAATATACAAATGGCCACATACTCAAGTCCAACCCATCACCTCTATAATCCTCACCCTGACTAATTCTGCTCTAGGTTTCTCAGTGCAGACCACGAGGGCACCATGACCATTCTGGACATCACCCTGCTGACGGGGTTCGTGCCGGACACACAGGATCTGGATACGGTAATAATAATAATAGTAATCATTATAATAACATTTAGATCCATTTTCGCAATGTGAAGTGTGATTGCCTGGTTGCTATAAAACCAGTGTTTGGCCGGTGCTCAACAACTGAACCACCGAGAGGGGCATGACCTCACTACCTCTTACCAAGCCATTTATGGTTAAGGACAGCTGAATAAGTAGTGGCAGGCTGATTCATGGGCTAATTTAATTATTTTTTATTAAACCACAACAAAATTCTGTTAATTTTGAATTATTCTTATCATCTGTCTGAAAGGAATCTTGTGTGTCATGTGGAACATTCCACTTCTAAAGGGGGGTTCCAGGTTGTTGCAAGGACAGTAATAAATAAATAAATAAAACTGTAGTTTATAAGAGCCAAGGTGTGGTGTATGGTTTAGGGGTGGTGTGAAATGAAGCAGAAATCACCAACATACAACCTCAGTTGGATTATAAAATGTGTGCAATAGTTGCATTGACTGTAGAGCGGTTTTAATTTTTATGTTTTTCCAGCTGATGGGAACGGACCGATTCATTCAGAAGTATGAGATTAACAAAAAGCTTTCAGATCGGGGATCTCTCATCATCTACCTGAAGAAGGTATTAACCTGGAGACGTCATCAATAGTAACATGTTTACTGATAGGGCTCATTACATACAAATAATGCTGCTCAAAAATCATTACACTCACAGTAGGTGTTGCAGTTTTCACATGCTAAATCACATTGAGTGTAAATTCTAGCTAATCAAATCACAGGACATGAGTGAGCATGTCATAGCTATAAACAGTAAACAGAGGTAAAGTAAGACTGCTAGACACCCTTATTCAGAGCAACTTACAATCATTACTAGCAGGAACAGTCTTACAGTCATTAGTTACAGGGACAGTCCCCCTGAAGACACTGGGGGTCAAGTGTTTTGCTCAAGGACACTGTGGTAGAAAAGGGGGGGTTTGAACCTGCAACTTTGTGGTCATCAATTTCACAGACAAGTGTTTTACCCACTAGGCTGCTACCACTATCACTACTGAAAGTCCAGAGTGTAATATGGAAGGTGAACAGAGACTATAAAACAAATATAAATAATTTTATGCTGCCGGCACCAGAAGTGCATTACTTCATAAAAGTCCATAATGTCAAAACTAATACACAGTACTTCATTTGAGAGCTTTGACATGGGGATATTTTAAAAACCATGGAAAAGGGCTTAAAAATCCAAAAGATAATTAGTTTTAAGTCCCTTTAACCACTTCTTTTTTATTGGGACAGTGAATATAAGGCTAATCTGTTTTGAGACATTTTACTTAGCCATGTCATCTGGAATATTCTCAGTTGTACATTTTGTCTTTCTCTCTGTCTCTCTCTCTCTCTCATTCTCTCTCTCATTCTCTCTCTCTGTCTCTCTCATTTTCTGTCTCTCTTTCTCTCTCTCTCTCTCTCTTTCATTCTCTGTCTCTCTTTCTCTCTCTCTCTCTCATTCTCTGTGTCTCTCTTTCTCTGTGTCTCTCTCATTCTCTGTCTGTCTCATTCTCTGTCTCTCATTCTCTCATTCTCTCTCATTCTCTGTCTCTCATTCTCTCATTCTCTCTCTCTCTTTCATTCTCTCTCTCTTTCTCATTCTCTCTCTCTCTCTCTCTCTGTCTCTCACTCTGTCTCTCTCATTCTCTGTCTTTCTTTCTCTCTCTCATTCTCTCTCTCTCTCTCTCATTCTGTGTCTCTCTCATTCTCTGTCTCTCATTCTCTCTCTCTCTCTCATTCTCTGTCTTTCTTTCTCTCTCTCATTCTCTCTCTCTGTCTCTCTCATTCTCTGTCTCTCATTCTCTCTCTCGCTCTTTCATTGTCTCTCTCTCCCTCCCCACCTCTCTCTTTCTCATTCTCTCTCTCGCTCTTTCATTCTCTCTCTCTCCCTCCCCCCTCTCTCTTTCTCATTCTCTCTCTCTGTCTCTCTCTCTCTTTCTCTGTCTCTCTCTCTCTATCTCTCTCTCTCTCTCACTCTCTCACTCTAGGTTTCTAATAAGGTTAAAGAGAGGATTGTTTTCAGGATGCACAAGACGTCAAAAGTCGACCTCCCTCAACCAGCAGGAATCGCAGTATACGAATATTATTCTAATGGTGAGGAATTCAGTTCAGACCAAATAAATAAATATAATAAAAGAATCACATCTGCAGTATCAGTCTGTAACGACACAGTTCTCTGGACTAAAGAGAGAATGAAAAATTCTCACACTAAATATATATGCTGCCATTGCATCCTAACTCTGCTATACATTTCCAGATATTTATTTTGATATGTGCTGCTTTTCCCATTATCTGCATGTCATTTTGTAATACCTGCCGTTTGTAATACCTGCCCTGCCCTACTGCACATGGAAAGATTTAACAGGAATTTAGTTGTATGACAATATAATGACAGTAAATCTCTCTTACTCTTATAACAGTTTTTAATCAACAGTGCAGGAAATAGTCCCTTTGTGCTTTGTGTATTTCAGAGAACCACTGTATGAAGTTTTATGATGCAACTGAGCGAACGAGTGGAACTCTTCACACCCTCTGCCCTACAGAAGTGTGCAGCTGTGCTGAGGGTATGCTAAAGCATGTTTCTGTGTGTGTGTGTGTGTGTGTGTGTGTGTGTGTGTGTGTGTGTGTGTGTGTGTGTTTGTGTGTGTGTGTGTGTGGAAACCTGAATGTAGGAAATGTGGTCA
>JBBJLS010072451.1:5000-10372 GCA_037577275.1 Bryconaethiops microstoma
TATGTACAACACTGTTTGTTGTGGCTGAGTGCCCAAGAACATGGCTAAGTTTGCTTTTCCCACCCGTTTTCAGATGAGAAAGGTTTGCGCCACCAATTTTCAGCCATCCTTAACCATTAATGGCTTTGTTAGAGACCAAGGTAAAATTAATGAAAAGAGTCAGATTAGGCACAAGTTAGAGACCCTGCTGTGAGCAGAATTCATTTTTTTAACTATTTATTTGTAATAGAACCAGTGTTTGGGTGTCTCCAAACACTGGTTTTATAGCAACCACACAATCGCACTTTACATTTTTAATGCAATCTAGTTTTTTTTAATCTGCAATTCAAGATGAAATGAAAGAACTCACCTGCTTCTCCTCTACCTCGCTTCTTCTCTCTGAAGGTTCTTCCTAAAGGAAAATAAATGTATTTACAAATTTAAAATGAATAATAATTATATTACATTATTATATTATATGTATTACATTATAACTGAGGTTTTTCAGTTATGAAAGTAAACTGAAACACAGATCTCAGACCTGCGGCTGAAGAACTCAACAGACTCATGTGGAGTATAAGAGGTGAGTGTGATTCACCTTGGAGGACTGTGTGTGTGTATCTGGTTCCGCTGCAGGTTCTCCCCAGCGCTCAACGTCCGCAGCTTCAGCAGCTCTTTCAGGTTGTGTTTCATCTGTGTTACGGTCTGTTCCAAACTGAAACAAACTCTCAGGTTCTGCCACTGGTTCCTGATTGGCTTGTCCAGCTTTATCTTCTCTGCCCTCATAGAGTTCCTCAGCCTCAGTGTTTACCTACACAGGGAGGAGATCTTTCATAATAATCACTGAACACAAAGAGACCACACACGCTCACACCATGTGCAGATCTGGATCTCAACTAAAGCTGAAGAAACATCACGAAAACCTTCTCATCAGCACTGCTCTTCTGCAAGCTCAGCAGCTCACTTCAGGCTCTGAATAATCACCAGTCCCTCAGCAGATCTTTAAAGCAGACGTAAAGGACTTTAAATCCACATCTGCATTTGCAATCAACTTCAGTTCAGCAGTAATTTCACTGACAGCTCAGATCTTCTCACAGTTGTTCAGTGTACCATCAAGGCCACAGGCAGGGATTATAAAACTTGTTTATCTCCTGCGAAGCTCTGAACAACCCAACCTTCATCAGAGGACCAGCAAGTCAGGAAGGGACCTGAGCAGCTGAAAAAAATAAACTCCTGCAGCAAGGTGTTCAAAGCAAACATGTTTTGGTTAACCCTTCTAGTTTAGAGTCCAAAGAGCATTCAGTAGATTATTCAAGAAAACATTCTAGAGAATATTCTAGAGAACATTTGGGAGAATATTTGGGAGAACAATTATGAGAACATTTAGGAGAACATTTAGGAGAACACTTAGGAGAATATTTAGGAAAACATTATGCAGATGCATTCTGGAGGATAGAATCTCCCTCTGATACAGGGCAGCTGGTGGCCTAGTGGTTAGGACGATGCTCCTGTGATTAAAAGGTTGTGGATTTGAATCCCAGGACTGCTAGTGGCACCACTGAGGTACACCTGAGCGAGGTACCGTCCTCAGACACTGCTCCCCAGGTGTTCCTGGCTGTCCACTGCTTCACTTGGCGAATGGGTTAAATTAAGAGAAAGAATTTTGTGCCTTATCACAGAATGGTCACTTTCACATCAGTAAGCTCACCTGTGTGTGTTCATGTGTGTTTATTGCTCACAGCTAAAGGGAGTTTTCTCTGTGTGTCAGGATCAATGTATCTGTCTCAGCCATGAGCCAAAGAGCAGCAAACTCCTCTCAGACTAACGTAGAGAGAGTGTGTGTAGGTGCATGGGTAAACATAATGTGCTGAAGGAGATGAATTCCGGACATCCAGGCCATGAGCCCGAGGATCCAGAGACACAATCCACCAAACACTACAGAAAGTGGAAGTGTCTCAGTAACTCAATGCCAGAATTGCACCTGATCATGTCCTTTGTGTTGCCTGTGTTTATGTTTAGGTCTGTTGGGGTTCGTTTCTCACATAGGAAATTCTGGACTACATTTTCCATTCAGTGGAGAATCTTCTGTTTTTTGGTACTTGAAAGGTCAACCACCAGTGATCATTAAGATGGTGTGAAATAATGTTCTAATGGAGAGGGTGGGGGAAGCAGCGATTGTGAGGGATTTGTAAGGTTTCTCACATGGAAATCTCACATGGCCCCATGGAACATGATCCCAGCCAGAAAACCAGTGGAAAATGGTCTCCTGCCTCAGCATCTCCTTCTTTTCCTACATCAGCCGTCCACTCCCAGGCCAGCGAGCTACATGTGCTCCTCCAGCCGTACTGCCCACAGATGCTGCCCTGTTGGTTTGACCTCCCAGTCTCTGGTGTCCATGGGATCACAGTCGTTTCTGGATGTAGCACCAGATAGCCTCTGAACATTGAGGTTTTCTCTTTGTTGTTGCTGCTGTTCCAGGCACATCAGACCTGCCAGAATTTTATTAATATTTTTTATTTATTAATGTTTTAATTGTATTCCTGTTAAGTATGTTGAATTACCTATGTTTATGATAATGGACTACATGAATAAATTTGCTTTTACTTAACTAACTGATGTGGCACCTGATTCTGTTCCTCTTATTGATTCTGCTTCAGCCAATCTTCTCGTTCCTGAATGGTCTTGTTTGATTTGTTTGTGAATGTTTGTGAAGGAAGGCAAGTTTGCCCCGGCTGACGAAGAAAATGGCCATAGTTTTTCTTCTTGGCTGAAGGATTTTCCTGGGAATACCTGCAGAGAGAACATTCCTCACAGCTTGTAGGTGAGGAGTTTTTCCAGATATACTCACAGACAGAACTTCTCCAGTGCTTTACCTGCATACATTTCTGAAGGGGCATTTTTCCACAAATAGGAGTGTTTTACCCCCACCAGCTGGAAAACTGTGTGTGTGTGTGTGTGTGTGTGTGTGTGTGTGTGTGTGTGAGACCAGTGAAGTTGTCCTAATCTCGCTGTTATGTTCTCCTTATCATGCAAAACAACCACATGTGTAGTTAAAACACATCCAGCTGTATAAAAAATGAAACAAAACATGTTGAACTTATGTTCTAAACAGACAGGTATGTAATGTAATAAAATCAATAAAAATAATAAAGTAAGAACATCTCATGTTTTATGTTGTATTATATGCTTTTAGAGAGTAGGAAAGTGACATTTTACCGGTATATCAGAGTCTGCATTGAAGATCTTTTCTTCCTCCACTGCAGCTTCCTTTCTTTCAGCTTCTACAGTTCCCTCTACTGGAGCTTCAGCAAATGTTTCTAGTGAAACTTCTAGAGCTGCTTGTGCTGGAGCCTCTATAGATTCTTCTGCTGGAGCCTCTAAAACTGATTCTGCTGAAACCTCAATGGCTGCTTCTTCTAGAATCACTACAGATTCTTCTGCTAGATCCTCTGGTGTTGCTTCTGCTGGAGGTTCTATAAATGCTCCTGCTAGAGCCTCAATGGCTGCTTCTTTTGGAACCACTACAGATTCTTCTGCTGGAGCCTCTGTTGTTGCTTCTGCTGGAGGTTCTATAACTGCTTCTGCTAGAGCCTCAATGGCTGCTTCTTCTGGAACCACTACAGATTCTTCTGCTGGAGCCTGAATGGCTGCTTCTTCTGGAACCACTACAGATTCTTCTGCTGGAGCCTCTACTGTTGTTTCTGCTGGAGGTTCTATAACTGCTTCTATTAGAGCCTCAATAGCTGCTTCTCCTGGAGCCTCTTCTGTTATTTCTGCTGGAGGTTCTATAACTGCTTCTGTTAGAGCCTCAATAGCTGCTTCTCCTGGAACCACTACAGATTCTTCTGATGGAGCCTCTGGTGTTGTTTCTGCTGGAGGTTCTATAATTGCTTCTGTTAGAGCCTCAACAGCTGCTTCTCCTGGAATCACTACAGATTCTTCTGCTGGAGCCTCTGGTGTTGTTTCTGCTGGAGGTTCTATAACTGCTTTTGCTGGAGCCTCAATGGCTGCTTCTTCTGGAACCGCTACAGATTCTTCTACTGAAGCCTTTACATCCGCTTCAGCTAAAGCCTCTACAGCTGTGTCTTTTGGAGCATTTGTAGCTGGTGTTTCTATCTGATGATATTCTTTCTGCTGGACAAACCCAAAGACCTTAGCTGGAGCCGTAACTGCAGTTTCAGTTAAAGCTACTTTGGGACCCTTCAAGCACTTATGAACTCTCAGTCCTGCAGTTCCTTTTCCAGCAGCACCACGCTGCTCCTCTAGCGCCCTCCGCTGAGCCTGCTGCTCTCTCACACACACAGACAAACAAGCAAAACATCAAAGTTAAAATTATATTAATAATCTAGAAGTGTCATAGTTGCATGGTTGCTATGAAACCAATGTTTGGAGACACCCAAACATTGTATCTAAGGCCAAAACAAAGTTTGTATTAAAAATTCTGCTCAGGGCACTTCTGACTCTTTTTATTTAGTGTGCAACTTGTAACTGCTTACCAACAGACATTACCAAGCCATTTATGGCCTTGAATGGCTGAAAACAGGATGAGTGAGCTGTTCGAGCCTGAAAACAGGTGGTAACAACTGCATGCAGCCACAAAAGACATTGAAACATCAGAGAAATTAGTGCACTTGATTTCTCCCCCACACTGCAATGTTTTGTCTGGATCTCTGAAAAGCAGCTCGCAGAGTGACGTGACATCATAATGGTCAGTATTCAATGACTGCAGGTCTATGGGATTTTAAATGATCACTAATGATTTGGCTGTGGGAGCATTCCAAATTTCCGCACAAGCTCAGATGAGAAGCAGCATCTTTTTAAGCTATAAAATCAATTATAACTAGAATGCATTTCCACGTGAAAATGTGAAATGTGATTGAGCAGTAGCTATGGTAACTGTGGTTATTCCTAGGTTATTGCTATGGTGTTGCTAGATGGTTACTAATGGTTGTTGCAGTGCAGCAGTTACATTCTGATGCTTCCAACTTTAAATTTGTAACTTACACCAAACCCACTCTGAACCTCTGTTTACACTTTGAAGACTTCATAATGGGGGAAAAGTGTGATAGAGCAGCTGTGTGTTAATGCAGGTTTAGTGTGTGTGATAGAGCAGCTTTGTGTTAATGCAGGTTTAGTGTGTGTGATAGAGCAGCTTTGTGTTAATGCAGGTTTAGTGTGTGTTATAGAGCAGCTGTGTGTTAATGCAGGTTTAGTGTGTGTGATAGAGCAGCTGTGTGTTAATACTGGTTTAGTGTGTGACAGAGCAGCTGTGCGTTAATGCAGGTTTAGTGTGTGTGATAGAGCAGCTGTGTGTTAATGCAGGTTTAGTGTGTGATAGAGCAGCTTTGTATTAATGCAGGTTTTGTGTGTGATAGAGCAGCTGTGTGTTAATG
>JBBJLS010072452.1:0-10372 GCA_037577275.1 Bryconaethiops microstoma
GAGAGAGAGAGAGAGAGAGAGAGAGAGAGAGAGAGAGAGAGAGAGAGAGAGAGAGAGAGAGAGAGAGAGAGAAAGGGTAAGTGTGATGTGCCTGCAGTTAATTACTCTGTTGTCACTTCCTTCTGGTGGTGAAAAACGAGGGGAATGGGGGTCACGTTTTCTCCCAAATGGAGAAGAGCAGTGTTTAATAATGTGATGCCCAACTTAATGCAGTATGCAGGAAAGGTGAAAGAGAGGGAGTGAAAAAGAGAGAAAGAGCGTGCCAGAGAGAATGGAAAGAAACAGAAAGGCGGGGGTGTGGAGTGGGGTGCGGGAGGTGGTGGCGTGTGTAAGAGTGAGAGAGGGAGAAACAGAGAGAGAGAGAGAGAGAGAGAGAGAGCATAGGCCAAGAAGACCAAGAGCTATAAAGAAATCCACTGACAGACAGACAGAAAAAGAAATATAGAAATATAGAAAGTCTGTATGTCCGACAACAGTCTGAGACAGACAGAGCCTGGTCTGGACACAGTACAGAGAAAGAGAGGCACTGATGTATCACCTTGTTTTTTGGGTTTCATGCTTTGGAAAAGCAACACTTTGCTGAAACCAAACTTTTCAGTGCGTTCTTTTGGGGCGGCTGTTACGAGGTTGGACAATCCAAATGAGAATTTTTGGCGTACTACCTCAGCTCCTGTCAAAATACACACATTTAGACTGACTTCAGGGTGGTGGCAGTTTTGGCCTTGTTCAGGACAGCTAATTCAACACACAAACTTCAAACGTCTGAATTTAGACTAGACCAAATATCCAAAGTGGATGTAATGCATAGTTGCTTCTTTGTGCTCGGTACTACGAGAAAACAGCAAACGAGAAAAAGCTTGTGAAATAAGTTTTGTGTATTTTGTGCAGATTATAAATCGAATCCGAGTGTTTCTCTAACGCAGGGCTGCGTTCCTATTGGCAGATGGAAACGTCAGTACAAAGGCATTCAAGCATCACAGCCACAAAAACGACTTACAGTTTTATCCTCAAATATCGAATTTGTTAGGATTGTTATGCTTTGCTGTAAGTTCGGTCCAAAATCCTACTTAAATCATCAGAAACGTAGAAATAAGGTAAATTGTGTCGCCTTATTGCAAGACATGAATATTAAATTGTAAGATGTGTGACTACTGGACAGCTACTCACCACATAAACTCAAATATTACAATGAAAATGACTTTGGAATGAATCAAACAAACTAACAAACAAAAACAAATGAATAAATAAAATTATTCAATAATAATTATTATTAGTAGTAGTAGTAGTAGTAATATTTCTAAATCATTTATTTTTATTTATAAATCAGACAAACACTTCAGAAGTATTATGGCCAACACAGAGAGCCTCAAGAGGGGCTTCTTTCCTCAGACTCCTTAATCAGGACATGACACCAAAACTGTTCATTATAACACAAACTGAACTCTTTACCTCACTGCATCAATCTGTCATCTTGGTCTATATATTAACCGGCATATAGATATTCTATTCAATTCTATTTTCACACTGTACAGATCTTGTTTCTAACCGTAATTCTTGTTTATTTGGAATATGTACTTTCTTCTGTTTATTTCTATTGTTTTAGTTGAGCCTCTTCAAATTTCTCTTTCATTTAATTTAAATTATTTGCTAACTTTATAGCACAGTCTCATGGGCACATTTCACTACGGAATGTACTTGTATATGTATGTATGTGACAAATAACACATTTTTTATCTTGAATCTTATTTTTTCATATCAACTGCATGAGGACTGTTATTCTACTGAATGCCCAATCGCAGCAGATCCCACAACACTACTGGACACGTCGCTGGTCCGTGCATTATCTGACTTTCTTTTCCAGGTAAGAAAAGAAGCGTGTGAAAGAAATGAAAGAGTAAAAAGGGCGAAGGGGGGCTGAAACAAAGAGCGGAGCTGAGTGGATGGTGCGGGGGGCCGTTTCCACATGAAATGCTGGCTTTGTGACTAGGCATTATGACAGGCTGGTTTTCACAGGTCCTCTCCAGCCCGCACTGCACTGCCAAGTGCTAAGAGCTGCCAGCTACTGTGACCTTTTAATACGGCCCAAAGACCACAGCGCACGGGGTCAGCTCACAACAGACAC
Organism: Bryconaethiops microstoma; assembly: GCA_037577275.1. Lineage (NCBI taxonomy): Eukaryota > Metazoa > Chordata > Actinopteri > Characiformes > Alestidae > Bryconaethiops > Bryconaethiops microstoma. The sequence continues at coordinate 2,123 of JBBJLS010072452.1, forward strand.
AGAGAGAGAGAGAGAGAGAGAGAGAGAGAGAAGGGATGAGGGAGTGGAGAGAAAGAAACAAACAATGAAAGAAAGCATATAATAAACAGAAATACACAAACAACACATACAGTCAGCTCAATCATTATTGGTATCTCTGGTAACACTATTTCAAAGTGCAAATATGAGCGAAAATGTACTAATTTAGTCTAGTAAACCCCCACCTCAATTACTGGGACCCCCCTAGAAAGGTCACCAAACACTTTTTTGAATTGCGTTAAGAAATTTGGGACAATAACACTACTTTTCAAAGTGAATTTACATTTGCACAGAATTTGGGACTTTAAACTGCCCTGAATTACTTGAACTCTACAATAATACCATATATTTTCTATATTTAAGTCAATAGACTGTCTATAGATTAAAATATCTACAACTATAGACTGTCATATATATATATATATATATATATATATGTGTGTGTGTGTGTGTGTGTGTGTGTGTGTGTGTGTGTGTGTGTGTGTGTGTGTGTGTGTGTAGGTAGGAGTGGCCAGTGAGTCCACACAGTAATACGAACTTTAATAAGATTGTGTTTTTTTATGTAAAATGCATCAGGACACTAAAAGTCTATTAATTTATTTCATTTAAATTCATTTTAATAGATTATTGGCATGAAGGACTGTACCACTGCTACAGAAAAGTCACTGGCCAACCCTCACTGCATCAGGCAGAATTCCTTAGACGCTTTCAGTGCTGTTTTTTGTTGGCATGGTTTTCGGTCTGGCAATAGCTGAAAGGAAGGCTTCAGGGACAAAACATTTTTTCAGTTTTTAACGTAAAAATTATTGCTTTCAAATTCCAGTCTACAGCCTTTGTTAGGAGGGCAATGTCATCACCTCTGACTGTAATCAGAATAAACTCCAGAATGTTCAAGAGAAAATGTTGTTTTATTGATATTCTTAATGTGTGTAAAAAAGATATTAGATAAAAATGGATCTTTTTTCCTCACAAACTGCAGGCAAACCTCCTAGTATGTCCATCATCTATCAGCATAGTTAGGATTGGTAGGTGCTGTGGGATAGTTTTGGTTTCAAATGTTAAAGCTTGCGAATGAGGGCACAATTACAATGCAATCTAGTTGCAGACACCAATTTAAAAGAATGAAATCAAATGACTAAAAATGAAATCCTTAGAGAATGGATTAGAGATTAGATGGGTGAAGTGGAACTGAGTAAAAGTGTACAGAGGGGTCCAAAAGTGTGAGGAAATGCTTCTATATTATATTAATTGATGATTTAATGTAAAATTCCAGATTATATTACAGTATTGTGATTTAAGAGAATAGTGAAATCAGATAAATATTTACCTGAATTTCAATTCACGCAAAAGCCTTGACACGGACTTCCCTGGAAGACATACAGTACCAGTCAAAAGTTTGGACACACCTTCTCATTCGACGATTTCCTTTGTTTTTTATCATTGGCTACATTGTAGATTAATATTGAAAACATCACCTATTGCTCTGATGACATCTTTGCACACTCTTGGCATTTTTTCAATCAGCTATTTAATGCTGTTTAAATAACAGGTGTGCTTCATCAAGAGTTCATTAGTGGAATTTCTTGCCTTCTTAATGTGTTGTGGTGTGCAGAGGTAGGGTTGGTACACAGTTAGTAATCCTATTCGACTACGGTTCGACTCCACATTATGGCAAGAACCACTTAACTAAGTAAAAAGAAACAACAGTCCATCATTACAAAGCATATTCTGTTTAACTCTTTTTTTGTTTACTGCATAATTCCATGTTTCTTTCATAATTTTGTTTGTTTTCGATATTAATCTATAATGTAGAAAATAATAAAAACAAAGAAAAAACATTGAACGAGAAAGTGTGTCCAAACTTTTGACTGGTAGTATAAGATTAAAACAAATGGACCTTTTTGTACAAAGGCCTTAACACGATTGGCATCACAAATTTGCTTACATTTGAACAGTGAAGTGCAAACAGTTTACGATACGGACTATTTCTTCTGAATATTACTTCTTATTTTACTTGTCTCAGTGTTTCTCTGTTTAAACTTCTAGAAACACTGTTTCGTTTTGTTGGCGTGGTCTCAGACGTTTGGACCTCCCTTGTATAAGCATTCTTAAGTACTCATATGTATACTGTACTTACAGTAAGTACTTGTAATTACTTCTTACTCACCTCTGATTTTAACTGATTGAATTATAATCATACCTTCTATCTACGTTAACAGATATATGTGTGTGTCATGCCAAAGATGCGGCTCTTTATGTTCGTGCCGAGTTTTCCTCCATGCTTTCAATAAATCAGTTTGTCTGACCTGTCTGTGTGTTTCCAAAATTAGTTTTAGATTCTGTCATGATGAGTTTGCACAGGAGCCGTGCCTTGTGACCAGGGCTGAAAGTCTAAAGACCTGGTCCCTTTGCTTCCTTAAAGCTCCATAACTCAAGCCTGACATGTTTGAGCTCGGCAGTTCATTAAGGTACAAAATCACTCCCGCTGGGAGGGGGTCTCTTATCTTTGAATGAGCCCCCCCTCCACCATCTTGCCCTTAGGCTAAATCTTTTCCTCTAAACACAGGGAGTGAAATAAGGCTCAGAAAGACAGAGTACATGGTCGCTGCTGGTTAGGTCAGTGCCTGAGAGGAGTTCACGTGTCAGTGCACTGAGATCGACTCCAGATGCTGCGAGAGAGATCTATAGCTGCTCAGCAGTGGCTTTGTAAAGTGAACGTGTGGGATGAGAGCTCTCTGGGAGAGGGCCGTGCCGCTTCTCCAGACATGAGTGGCAAGCTGCATGCTGGGGCCTCAGGGTAATTGCCTTCTCCATGCGTGGTCTTAAGACCTGCTTTAAGCTCTCTGGGTGGGAGGACGCGCTGCTGGCTGTTGAAGCTACGCTAATAAAGAGGCCTGCTGCAGAACATCAGGCGTGCTATGCTGGAGGTAGTCCCAGCATCAGGGAACTCTGCAAAATGATGACAGAAAACATGCAATAGTTTACGATGGAGACATTTAACCCTTAAAACTCATCAGTCATCATGTTAAAACTCATGTTATTTCTCACTCATGGCTTATCCAATAAAGTACAGATATTCAGTCAAAAGTGCAGGTCCTAACCTTTCATTGGAATATGGTGTATAAATTAACAAAAAAAAGTCTATATGTTTTTTACATTTTCATGTAATTGCTTGACATCAATGCAAATGCGAGGTATCACTGTTGAACACAAATGCAGTTTGTTGTTGTATTGAGCATCTATACTGAGTGAAAAGAGCTTTCTGAATGGTGATGGTTGATGAACAGATTTTCTAGACTGTGGTACAAATTTATATTCCAGAATCCAGAGTTACTTAACTGACTCTAATGTGTTATAGGAGTGTTGTAAATTTGTGAATGTTTTTGTGCCCTGTGAATGGGACTGTGTCCTTTAGCAATGTGGCCATATTTTCACATTCTCTAACCTAACCATTATTTTTCATGCAGTATATCACTGTATTACACATGTTATGGAATCTTTGTGTAATGTACTCCATTGATTCTATTGATGAATTGTTTAGTATTATACTGCCTGTTGTTTTAATTGAGATTATATATCTTTTCAAGTGAAGAGTTATTTACTTAGGTCACTTTGGGTATTTGTTGCAAGACTCCATGTTCCATGTTCATGTCTTCTAAAGATTAGGATTGTTTTGCCTAAATAATGATTTGACAGTTTTCTTTACCAAATTACTGTTAAAGTCACCGTGCCATTTTTTATCTGTCTTTTATTTAGAGTTTACATTTGATATTGTTTTTGTCTCTGTGGCTCTGTGTGACTATGCTGTTGTTAAATAAGCAATTTCCTCCAGGACCAATAAAGTTTTCTAATTCAGATTCTGAGTGGGAGAAACGAGACTGAGTGGGAGGGAAAGAAGGGGAAGATGGTATTGCCAAGCTCAGTGCCCCAGCGACTGGTAGCCTAGTGGTTAGGCGTTCACCCTGCGGTCAGGAAGTCGTGGGTTTGATTCCCAAGACTGCGAAGCACCTCTGAGGTACCCTGAGCAAGGTACCATCCCCACACACTGCTCTCTGGGTTCTGTGTTCCTGGCTGCCTGCTGCTTCACTTGGTGAATGGATTAAATGCAGAGAAAGAATTTCATGCTGATCACATATGACAGAATGGTCATTTTCACTGACTTAGATGGCCTGGGGTGTGGCATGCTGTGTATGACTATGACAAAAAGGTGACTCAAACATCTAAAAGCTATGAGAGCTGACAATATCACAACAATGGGACCAAATCTGCAGGATTCATTCCCAGGGCAATACTTTTGTCCTCAAATTTGAACAGCCGGTGAACATGTCAAAAAGCCGATCACTTTTATGATTTTCACATCTAAGCAGAACATAGCCCCACTTACATATCTGATTTAGAGTTAATATGATTTAAACAGCTATGAAATTTAAGTTTCATGTAGTTAGTTTGAAGTTAAAAAATCAACTGTTTTTTCATATTTTTTTTATTATTCAGTAATAGTTCAAGGTTTTAAGAGATTTGGATGTAAGCATGGTTATTTATGGTGTCTTTATGTGAAATGTTCCTTTCTAGAAAAACTGTCGACAACTGATTACTGCTTTTTTAAAACCATTATCAGTATCACATAAAAAAAAAACTCCGTAAATCTCCTTGTCACACGCACCAGAACACGTGACGTCAATCGGAACCGGAAGTGTTAGAAAAATCAAAAAGTAAGAGTGTTAGAGCCAAGTACAGCTCTGACCACAGCATCAAGTTCACTGATGGCACGACTGCAGTGGGGCTCATCAGCCACAATGACGAGTCAGCGGACAGAGATGAGGTTTAAAACAGCCTGTCTGGCGCAGTGAGAACAATCTGCCACTCAGCATCAATGGCTCAATGGTAGAGACACTATAGGTTTCTGCACATCTCAGATGACCTCACCTGGACCACCAACACTAACTAGGTCACCAAAAAGTCCACCCCTCACCCCCAACACACACCAGAACTGTAAAATTACTCTGCTTTTCACTTTTGCAATTTACATTTTAGTCTTTTATGATGCACATGAAGTTACGTGTGCAAAACACATCCCTGTTACATTTGTACTTGAACACTGTCTCATAGTTACTGTACTTGCATAGATTGACTGTTTATTTATACTGAACTGCTGCTGACCATTTGCACATATAAAACACACAATTCCATTTTGGAATTCTGCTTGATTTCCACTTGACTGCTGATGCAACAACTGCAGAATTTTTGCATGTTAAAAATTACCCTTCTAGTAAACTGCACATTTTTACTTCTAGTTTAGAGTTTATATTTAGAGTATGAGGCGCGTGGGCCCACAAACAAAACTCAATGCTTTTCCAAAAACCCAAAATGAGTCAAGGAAAACACAACCAGCCACTATGATGGTTGACCCACACCTGAACCACCATCAATAAACAAACTCAAACACTTTAACAAAACACCGCTGTGACTAATAATTACTAAAACCCAACACCTTCAAAATAAAAGCACAAAACAAAACCTAAATACAAACTTAAACAAGTTAGGCCATGACAATATTTAATGTATCCATTTAAATAAGATAAGATAAGATAAGATAAGATAAAATAAGAAGATAAGAAAGAACTTTATTTTTCCTGAGGGAAATTCTTTTGTCATGAGCATGCTCAGTGCAACAAGAAGAATAAAGACAATAGAGAATAAAAAAGACAATAACTATAGTGCAACAAAATAACAATAACAGATATAATAACAGATCAGTAGTTCAAATGGTTTATGAAAAGTGGAATAGTGAGTGGAATTTAATAAATATGTCACACAGGGGTCTCCGTGAATTTGTTTGTGCTGTGGTACAAAATGGAGCCTCATCTTCACATGTTTATTGTGTGTGTGTGTGTGTGTGTGTGTGTGTGTGTGTGTGTGTGTGTGTGTGTGTTATGTGTGGTGAGAATCTGGGTCACTTCGTAATGTGTCTGAGCTGTAGTGTCTGAGCAGTGCTGTGTGTGTTTCATTGCTGTTAGTAGCCCTGGGCCTTCTGCCCTCTCTAGTCTCAGATGCTACAAATCTAATGCAGAGCAACACTCCCTCCTTTCACTCACAAACCCTGCCGCTGGCCCACCAGGGCTCTAGAAATCACGCCATAATCCTCCAAAAACATGTTATCATTCAAGGAGATTACCCTGATGATTCTGTGCTTGAGAATGCTATGACTGCTTGCACCATCTGTTGGCTAATTGAATTTGTTCCATCAGGAGCAGTCGGTCACCCTGCATACATGGTTGTACACACACACACACACACACACACACACATACACACAGATAGACAGCTGTGCAGTGGCAGTGACTCCCAAAGACTACAGGCCTACCCGACTATTCTTCAATAACTGGACACTAGCCTAATGATTAGTGGACAGCTAACAGACTAATACAGTGCAGCTCAGCTAGCATCTGTTAAACTGTACCGCAGACCGTCTGCACCAGAGCCATCAGCTGGTGCAGAGCTTTCATTTCCAGGTGAGGAGGGTAATATTGGTTACCCCAGATTCATACACTTACACACTCAGTCATTATTGTAAACAGGCCTGCTGTTTTAGTGCCTAATTAGAGAGCTTGCATTGGCCTATAATAGCAGCTTCCAGTTAGTGCCTTAACAGTGAGACAAGCGTTATTTCAGACTGAGTTTCAGTCATTTCCATATAAAACTGTATTATCATTTTTATTTTATTTTCTCACTGTCTCTGTAGACCAAAGGTTTGAGACCATTCCCAGACAATCCACTTTAATCCATTCAAAGAAGTGGATTAATATGTCTGACAAACACACATACACGCACACACACACACACACACACACACAAACACACACCAAATCCACATTATAGAAATTATTCCAAGATTATTTTTTTTTGCCATGGGAGGTCCATCAGAATGTGTCTAGAGTGGACTGTCCTGTGTGTGTCCACTGTGTATGTGATTTAGGGGTATAGCTGAGATTTGGTCCCTGAAGAGGATCAGAGTGTAGTCATCAAGCTTTGTGTCTGTGTGTCTGGAGTATAAAGAATGACATACACGCAGTCATTTTTGTCTTTTTTTTTTTTTAAAAAGGTGGTCCTAGATGCTTATCACAGCCTTTAATGTATGGAAGGATCAGCCATTCTTGATTTGTAGTGAGAAAAAAAATCTGAAACAATGGGAGTATAAATAATTTAATTCTGAACAAGCTCAGACCTGTTTTCTGAAAGTTTCCAAACACTAAAATGTTTTCCATATTTTCTTAATAATTCATTTATGACCAATTTCACCCACTAACTAGGTCACCCCCAATTGCTCAAAGCTGCCAAACTGCTGGTAACACAACATCCATCAGTGGACTCAACATGCTTGGAGGAGAACAATAATGGCCTTCTAGCTAACAGACACAAGTGTTGGCAAGTATGACAGTGGTGGGCACGAGAGAGCATGTTTAATTGCACACACACACACATGGATCCACAACAGAAGTGGAAAATAACACATTACAACTACTTTCATTACAGTACCTAAGAGTTTTTTTCCAACCAGGGGTACTTTTTTGTGAATATAATTAAATCATAGTTCTTTCACTTGAGCTTGAGCTTATTTATACACTGTTTAATGCAGTCTAATGACTTCTACAAAGTAAACATTTGTACAACTCACTTTTCAGTGTTGACTAACTCATCTTCAGTTTTTTTTTATTTTGTCATTTTATTATAAGAAGGATGGCAAGAAAACATAATGGGGTTAAGTTACTGGATTGGCTTAGGTAGATCATTAAACCACTGACACCTGGAGCATTAGAGCCTCGCTGTGGAAGGTTAATCGCTGGAACCTGATTACTTCAGTGTTTTGTCAGTAAACTGAAAACAGGCAGTTTCTGCATTTTTTTTCTCTGGGAATTTTGGTACTTTTTTCCACTGTTACATTCCAGCCAAAGTCAGGCCATGTTAATCATCAACTTCTATGAGGATTAATCCTAGACCAACTCAGACAGAAGGTCAGGGGCTTACCAGAGTAAACTTTAGAAAAACAGCAACTTGATTTTAGAACCAGAGCCTGACATCTATAGTCCAGTGTAGTCTACGTCCACTATATAAGGACTTTATTTCTAAAAAAAAATAAAATTAAAGAAGGAATTAAGGAGTTCAGGGGCCTCTTGTGATGAGAAAGAGAGAGAGAGAGAGAGAGAGAGAGAGGCAGGCTGTACATTTGAACAT
>JBBJLS010072453.1:0-10372 GCA_037577275.1 Bryconaethiops microstoma
ATGTACAGAAAAAACAAAAGTGGCATTTTCTCTGTGCAATGAAATTCTTTCTTTGCTGTCCACACACAAATGCCACTATGTGGAATAATGCAGCACACAAGACTGTACATTTTACACTGCACTGACACTTTACACTTGTGTAACTTAGCCTGTAATCAATGCCAAAATAAAAACCTTAGGAGCCATTGGCTCCTAAACAAAATATTTGGGAGCCAAATTATTTTTTTGGAGCCATAATCTCTGTCAAATGTGATCTAAATTTAAAAAATATTGTCACGGCACATTTTGTCTCCAGTCAAATGAAACTCAATCTGTCAACACCGCTCTCAATAGATCTGTGTCGGTCTGACTGATAAAGATGCCTCAAAGATAAAAATGCCTCACTGACTGATTACTAGACTGACCACAGACACAGAATATTACTAGACTAGATGACCAGCTGCAACGTACGTCAATGTCGCCGCCATATTGCGAGAGGCACTGCTGTTGAGTGAAGCAGTGGATAAAGATGTTCTGCATGGGGCTGTATGCTCCAAACCAGATCCTGAGGGATTACATTTCATAGGTAAGGCTGAACAACTGCTTTGAATATATTTGGCCATTATAAAATCCAATTTTATAAACCTTAACCTTTTGGCTAAACGTAGGCACAAACTATTAAGATTGTTATTAGGTCTTTAGTTAACTTTTCTCAAACTCTGGAGGTTTCCTAAAAAAACCCACCTCCGTTTATAAATCTTAACCTTAGCTAAGCTAGCAAAGCTATGCATCCTTGTGTTCACGTCAGCCTCCAAACAACGTTTCGGCTAAATGTAAGCAATATAATACAGGATTTTATTACAGCCAAATATAATCAAAACAATTGCTCAGCCTTATCAGGGTTTGTCATTCAACACAGAGTTTGAGAAAAGTTAACTAAAGACATAACAACAATCTTAATAGTTTGTGCCTACGTTTAGCCAAAAGGTTAAGGTTTATAAAACGGGATTTTATAATGGCCAAATATATTCAAAGCAATTGTTCAGCCTTTTGAAAAAACTGTAACCACAAAGTGTGTGAGAGAGAGGAATGAGTGAAATGTTTTCAGAAATTATTTTTTAAGCCCATGTGTATACAATAAAATGTTTGTATTTTTTGTCACTGAGTCTTGTTGTGTTTTCATCAGAAAACCACATCTACCTGTATTAATATACATTAGGCTTTCGCCACTTGCAGGATGGAGAATGTGCTCACATATCATGTGAACTGGGAACGATGAATGCGGCGTCTACCCTGTCTGTCTACCCTGTCTGTCTATGCGTTTGGGAGCCAAAGAAGCCAGATCTTCTTAGTGATCTGATCCAAATGACCCGACTCATTCAAAAGAGTCGAATTTCCCATAACTAATCACGTGATAGTGTAGTAGGAACGGACTCGGGCTGAGCTATCTGCACATTATGAGATTGTACTTTTATTTTACTTTCTCTGGGTTTTGAGAGAAGATAACCATTGGTGACTGAAATGAAAAAACATGAAATAAAAAAAATTTTTAATCTAGTCATGTTGGCGACCATGTTAGTCGCCATCTGGAGCCCTGTAAATATGACAGTACCAAAGCATATGTAATTGCAAAATTTTCTGGGCGAAGTGGTGCATTTTCTGACATAAATGCAGGGGTGCCATCATTTTTGGCCATGACTGTATAGTGCTTGATCCTATTCTAGCACTAGGGCGAGAAACGCCTTGGATAGGTCACCAGTCCATTACAAGGAAGACATGAAGATATAGACATACAAACACAGACACACATACACTCCTGCCAAAGGGCAATTAAATGTCTACAGTCCACCTGACCTGCATGTCTGGACTGTGGAAGGAAACCAGAGCACTTGGTGGGAACCCCCACAGACACAATGACAACATACAAACTCCACAGTGTATCAATCACTATAATTTCCACATTTTTTTGGGTTTATCTCAAGTGCCACACATGGTTTTAATTAATCGTATAATCAGCGTGTAAGGAGTGATGGGCAATAAGATCTGCTTCTGATGCTTTTGTTTGCCACAATGTTTAACTCTTTGTTCAGCCAGGAAGTTCATCTGTGATACTTCAGCCTGTCTAATCTGATGTGACAAAAATTCACATGAAAACTGCCTTCATCCAATCTGCTTTGGATTCAAATCTGACTGAAATAGGGCTTCTGAATGAAAAACAGTTTGATGCATCACATACTATAGTTTAGATATAGAGAGCTGAGACATTTAACACAAGTTCAGGGAGCATGTTTTAACTTTGTGTGAAGTAGTTTTACGACTTTCAACCATTTATCTACAACATAATAGCGGTGGAGCGTGTTAGCCTGTTAGCTGCCGACCAGGTCATCCTACTCTAATTTCACATTCTGTTCATGTTCTAGCTGCTGAAATATGGCATAGTCATAATTAAGAAACAGTCAACATCACTAGGGCTTGCAACTCCCTGGTCAGCATGCTCACTCATGCATTTTAACTATGGCAACCAATGTAGATACATGAGCAAAGGTGGTTACAGTCTGACCGTATGTTCTGGATTTGGTCAGTTTGACTTGAAATCTGAACACCAAAGTCTAAACACCACATCGGATTTAAGAATCGAATCTATGCAGAGAAAGATTCTGCTGTCTTTTCTTGGTCTCATCAGAAATAAATCATCTTCTTTGGAGATCACTGAAGAAGGCCCTTTTTAGGGGCTGAATTTAAGAAGTGTAAGAAAGTGATCAGAATCTCATATTGATGTTAAATTGAGTTATGTCTAGGAGAAACAGGCTGGACGAAGAAGAGACATTGTTTGTTTGGACAGAGCTTTAGATGCCCAGTCATCATGATTTTTATAGTTCATGTGGAATTCCCAACAACAGCAAAGCCACTGGAAAAGCTTTCAGCTCCACCAGAAATGACAGATGCATCAAGGAAGCTCTTCTCACTTAACTTTCACTTAACACTGATAGTGTAACAAAGGTACCCGATACCAAAAACTGAGCCACGACTGAGGACAAACCCAGGTGAGATACACTCACATTATAGAACACAAGAAAAACCACATGCACACAAACACCTATGCTCACCTGTCTCTCACAATAGGCCTTCATGAGCTTGCTGAGCGGCGTGTGCCTCTTTATTTTGAACTGGACAACTGACCCGTCTTGTCCCGCCACCTTCAGGTTGATGTGGTCATTGTTCTCAGTTTTCACTCCCTCCTGCATGCGCGCGCGCACGCGCGCGCACACACACACACACACACACACACAAAAACAAACACATTCACAATTCACTCGCAAACAGGCAGCTTTTAAACCTTTAAATTACATTAATGCAAAAATTTTTAATACAAAATAATATATATATATTAGGTTAGGATCAAGGTTGACATGCACTATTTTAAGAGCACACTTTTATGGGACAGTTTAGTGTAATCTTTAAAAAAAGAAAAAGAAAGAAAGAAAAATACACACCCACATCCTATAGTCATTAGCCAGTTAGTTGAACGGGGTGCAACTGAAAAGTGCCCCAGAATTAAACCTGCCATTTTAGATTAGAGTTTTCCCTGCTCTGATACACTAAACAAACTGATACAATTACCAAACTGGATCATGTGTTCAGACAGGAAAAACACCAATGAGGTCCTAAGAGATTTGAGTTTTGTGACAATATGGACAAAATATCAGTACTGCGATTTTACTGTTGCATGCTGCGATTGCAATGCCTTTCAACATATTAAAGGACCCATTTTAAAGGCTTGCAGTAGATAAATATGATTAAAGTTTCAAAATAGATGTAGGGCAGCTGGTGGCCTAGTGGATAGGGCCTAGTCATCACTGAAGTATCCTTGAGCAGGGTCAGGGCTCCAGACAAAATAAAAGCCTTAGGAGCCATTGGCCCCTAAACACAAAATATTTGGGAGCCAAATTCCTTTTTAGGAGCCATAATCTCTGTCAAATGTGACACAAATAAAAAAATATTGTCATGGCACATTTTGTCTCCAGTCTTACCCAATGTAGAGCATTAAAACGAAACAAGAAATCACGACATGGTCTACATTTCTTATATTTTAGAACACGCTCTGCAACAGGTTGTCAGGTCATGCGGCTTGTTTCAAACAAAACTCAATCTGTAAACACTGTTCTCGATAGAGATGTGTCGGTCGCGAACGAGTTGTTTGACTAAATATGGGAAAACGAAGAGCCATTTGGGCACAGACATAGAATATTATTAGACTAGATCATAGACATAGAATGTTACTAGACTCTGCATGACCAGCTGCATTGTACGTCAATGTCGCCGCCATATTGCAAGTATTGGATAAAGATGCCTCACGCATGTGTTGCTTGCTAAACCAGAACCCAAGTATTTACATTTCAAAGGTAAGGCTGAACAATTGTTTTGAATATATTTGGCCATTATATCCCGTTTTATATCCCATTAAATGCCGTTTTATGAACCTTAACCTTAGCTAAGCCAGGCTAACCTAGCAAAGCTATGCATTCTTGTGTTCAAGTCAGCCTCCAAACAAGGTTTTGGCTAAACACAGGCACTAACAATTTAGATCATTAGCTCTTTAGTTAACTTTTCTCAAACTCTACAGGTTTCCTAAAGAAACCCACCTCAGTTTATAAAGCTTAACCTCAGTTAAGCCAGGAAAGCTATGCACCCCCGTGTTCAAGACAGCCTCCAAACAACATTTTGTCTAAACATAGGCACTATAATACGTTATTTTATAATGGCAAAAATATCAAAACAGTTGTTCAGCCTTACCAGGGTTTGTCATTCAACAGATTTTGAGGAAGCTGTTCTGTGATGTGTGCCGTGCTAGTTTGCTAACAGATGCTGTGCCGACATCATATGATCAAAGATACCACTTGCTCATATTAAAAAACAATGGAGGTTTGATGATTCCTTCTGAACTCTTAAATTACAGAGTGGCAACACATGGAAAAAGCTGTGTAAGACAGTTCTGTTCCAAGCATTTTAGATCCCGTCCTGTACATATTTAAAACCTAGCCGCTATAGTGATATCACAGTAACCACATAGTGTTTGTGTGTGTGGGAGAGAGAGAGAGAGGAATGAGTGAAATGTTTTCAGAAATGATTTCTTAAGGCCATGTGTATACAATAAAATGTTTGCATTTTTTGTCACTGAGTCTTACTATTTTGACTTCCAGACATTGGTCAAGTTTTTGTGTTACTGATTGCCATTATTAGTGCAGAAATGAATATTAAGAATTGTATTCACCAAAATACAATTCACCAAAATCTGTTGTATGTAAACAATACTGTTTTAAACGTGTTTTCATCAGAAAACCATGTCTACCTGTATTAGTTTACATGGTGATTTTGTTACTCGCAGTATGGCCGGCCTGCTGACGCTGACGTATCGTGTCAACTGGGAACACTGTGAATGCCGTGTCTATCCTATATGTCTATGCGTTTGGCTCCCAAACTAAGCCTCACTATAATCACGTGTAGTAGGTTAGACTTGAGTTGAGTTTATCTGCACATAATTGAGATGTCACTTTTCTTGTACTTTTAGTTATTTTCATTTCTCTTGGATGTGAGAGACGACCGCCATTGGCGAATGAAATAAAAAACTAGTCGCAAAATAAATAATCTAGTCACATTGGCGACCATTTTAGTCACCATCTGAAGCCCTGAGGGTAACATCCCCACACACTGCTCCCAGCCCATCATTGATGGCAGCCAACTATTTCACTCGGTGAATGGGTTAAATACAGAGAAAGAATTTCACATTGTTTGCAGTGTGTTAAGAGGCCACTTTACTTTACTCCCCGATCCATAAAGTCCATATATAGAAAGTAAGTGGCAAAAATAGCTCATTTTCAAATCAGGTTTTGTGATGTCACAAAACCAACACTCAACACTGCCCACTCATGCTGAATTTCTAAGGAGAGTTTCAGCTCCATGCTGTCTTTTGAATGAGCTGCAATACTCAGGAGCCAATCAGAAACATGTCAGATGCTGGAAAACTGACATGCAGGAATGAATTATGAATTATGTTTTTGGTGAACAAAACCCATGTGTTATGCAAAAAAAATGTTTAATATAGAATATAGGCCCCTTGAAAAATAACACCTTGTGATTGGTTAGAGCTTCATTTGCATACTGCAGCCTTCTTCAAAATCAGTATTGCAGAGACAGATATCACGACAATGATTAAACAGGCGGTATAGTTTTATTTGTAGGAGAAACAGGCTGCTCTTTATCAGATTAGTGACACAGATCAAATTTAATCTCGCTTCCTAGCATAGTGTTTAATACCCAGGACTAATTACTGAAGAACAGACCATGCAAATAAATGGTTAATAAATTCTTGTCCGTAAGTCAGCAAATGGACCAATAACCTTTTAATAAACTACTGTTTCTGTGAAAGGTGTTTTGAGAGAATCATCTTGGATCATGCTGAGAGAATAAATGTGTTGAATAAACAAGAAAACTGAAAAGTTACAGATCTGGCAATACCTTCTATTTTAACCCTTGCGAGACCCAGAAGCAGCACATTTCACAAGCTTATGACTGCCTACAACTCAACAAATGCATCAGGAACATATTAATAAGACAAACAGTGTATCTTACTGAGCCCAAGGTATGCTGAGAAAATGCTTTTATGGAAACAACAGAAGCAACGTATCCATTTATAATATTTCATTGCAAAAAAAGTGGAATTTGGAGACCCATGACCAGCACATTTCACAAGCATATGACTTTGCCTATAACTCAGAAAATGGACCAGCAAAATACTAAAAAGACAAATTAATAAGAACCCAGAGGATGCAGAGAACGTTAGGTTAATGGTAACGTTGAAAGGTTACGGATCTGGCATCCCAGTCATCTGTCATCCCTTGCAGAAAAGGTGCAATTTGAAAACCCAAAGGACCGGGCTAATGACTCCGCAGAGAATCGTCCCAAAGAGACAGAGGCTCCTCTAGAGAGGAGCCTCCCTCCGTCCGTCCGTCCGTCCCCGTCCCCCCCCCATCATCTTCATCTCCATCCTATTTATGGTATAGGTTTACAGAGAAAGTGTGCAGCTGCTGCCAACAGCTGGAAAACAAGATGTTTCTGAGAGAATTTTAAAAATCAGGCTAAAAACACACGTTTCTGTACGGGTTTCTGCCGTACCGTGGCACGCCTGTCGATCGAAATATGTATAAAATGTGTTAATACAACTTGAATAAGACCGTTAAACCACAGGTCACTTCCCCCGGCATGCTAACATGCTAAATGCGCGTTCACGACTCTCCCGGCGGCATTTAGATTTTATCCCCAAAGAATGGAAATTACAGTCAAACTATCAGCGTTTTCTCTCTTTCAATTCTTTTTTTTTGTTTGTTTGTTTTCCGTTTCTCTCACCTCGCGGGCTGTAAATATTATAATAATTATGATTATGATTATTATTATTTCATTCTCTCTCTCACCTTGGGCTTCTCGTCCGCCATGGTTATGTATGGGTTTTTTTCTCGTCCACTACACAAAGACTCCCGTCGTGCACGCGCACGCACGCGCGCATCACCCTTTCTAGAACTTGCGTGTGTGCGCGCCCGAGCCCGCGTCGCCCTCCTCGTCCACCCTTTCTCTACCCTGCCCCTTCTCGTTATTCGCGCATCTGATTGGTCGACAGGCGTGAAGTGCGGTGCCGTAGAGAGTACGAGTGACGTCACCGTGCGCCAAACTCTGGCACTGCTCGTGCACCTAACACAGACCCGCGTGTCCTGTAAATTAGGGGTGTGCGATACTACAAGATTTGGTTTCGATTCGATACCAAGTAAATACAGGGCCAGTATCACCGATACTGATACTTATTAAGATGTATGCATCATCAAATCTGAATGAATTTGCGTGACCTATAAGTGTTTTAGTGATTTTACTTTTGGATTCTTAATTAGTTAAAAGACAGGACAGAAATTGGGTAAAGTTATAAATAGAAAATGTATTCCAAAGTAGCATACAAAAATAAAATAAAAATTCTCCCTTTCGGTGTACCTCTATTCAGGCTTTTCAGGGGTCGGGGGTCTGGATACTGGGTCTGTGAGGGTCAGGGGGATTTCTCTCCTCCTCTCTCTGTTTCTGTGGTGTTCCCACTGTATCTTACAGCCTTTTTTTTACAAATTAGACAGCTTTCTGTTTGTTTTTTGGCCTAAAAATGTCGCCACACACCATCTCTGCTTGCTTGCGTGTGTGTGTGTGTGTGGTACGTTGGTATCGATATTAGGATCGATCCGCCCACCACTACTGTTTCTATGGTTATTAAACGTGGAAATGTTGGTCTGAGTGTGAATTTGTACACGTGTGCTGCATAAAAGTGGCATTTTTGTTGTTTCTGCCACTTGCTGCTGCTCTCAGGTAATACACAAGGGCTAAAGGTCAAGGAAATAATTACTTCCAAACCTGAATTATTTTCAGGTTTAAACAAGATCTCACTACCATAAAACCTGTTTTGCTCGTTTTACAAAAAAGGAACACATAGTTTAGCGCCGTTAGCTTGAATTGGACGTTCAGTTTGATACAAGTGTAAAGGTCTCTTATAATTGTTTTAGCTCTCTAACACATTGTTTTATGCATTTTTGCCTGATTTTTGCAGCTTGAAAGGAATAATTGTAAGTAATCATCACATTTAGAGCTGCTTTAGCTCTCCAAAGCCCATCATTCAATGCATGTTTGCCTTTATTTTAAATTGGACATCCTGTTTCTCACCAGTATCACACATCACATTACGATTACTTCCTATATATTGATTATTTTACATCATTTTTGCATCTTGAAAAAACTGATCACCAGTAAACCCCTGTAAACCACGTATAGAGCTGCTTTAACTGTCTAAAACATGGGTTTATGCATTTTTGCTTTTATTATGAACTGGACATCCTGTTTCTCAACGGTATCAGTAGTTAAAAACTTTTATTTATAGTAATCATTTTACGTCATTTTTGCATCGTCGGAGGACTGATCGTCTGTAAACGTGTTAGATCTGCCTTTGTTTCAAATTAGACGTACAGTATCCGATAACTGGAGAGTTATTTAGATAGTTTAATGCACAGGAATCCAAATAAACCCAGAGATATTCAGATTAACTAACCCGAACAAGTTTTTCTCTGCAGCATTTTCATTCAGGCGTGGCGCGAGGGCTCCAAGCGCGTCACCGCGGGGTCCTCAGCGCGAGTCAGTGAGGCGGTCAAATCGTGGTGATTGGGCTAAAAACTGCAATTTTTAGCGAAACCTGGGCTTTATTTCCTGTTTTCCGTGCTGAATAAATGGAGGAGTTAGATGTAGAGCCGACCACCACGGTGAGTAGAGGGGGTTGGGCTCGGTTTGGTTATTTTTCTGACACTGACGATCAGTTTTCAGCAGAACTGACTCTAAAACTCATTGGTCCAAACCTCAAACCTCTCAGGTCTTTACAGACAGATAATCACCAACTTTAGCTATCTATTTCTTTGGGGCAGCCCGGTGCTTAGGGAGTTGCCCCTGCGATCAGAAGGTCGTGGGTTCAAATTCCAGGACTCTGAGGTACCTTTCATCAAGGTACCGTCTCCACACACTGCTCCCCTGTACCAGCCCACTGCTTCAGTTGGTGAATGGGTTAAATGCAGAGAAAGAATTTCACATTGTTCACACTGTGTGCTGTGGTGTATAGACACGTGAATATGAGGCTACTCTGTTGTTGGACACACTTGACTTCAAGCTTCAGATCCTGGAGGCCAAAACTCTCCTCTTTACCCCACAGTCATATTGATTTGTTTGTTTTAAATTGCTTTGACTAGACCACGCCCCCAACCGAGATTACCTGTTATTATTATATTATTTATTATCTTGTTCTAACAATAACAATGAGATTTATATAGTACTTTTCAACTCTAAATTCAGAGTGCTTTCCAGGTTAAGGAAAAGTGCCTAAAGATACAAGGTGTCTAGATAAAGGTGTTCCAACCTCAGCATTTAGCCCCACCAGTATACTAATCACTGGTTTAATCATCTGGAAAAGTTAGACCATATAAGGTCTTGTAGGTTCATACTAAAATAAAAAAAAATGTACTCCTAAACTTAATGGGAAGTTACACTTTGTTTCTTGAAGTACTTTGTCTCTACAGCTTAAGTAATATGGATAATCAATAAAGAAACTTGCTATGGTCTTCACTGACATCTTTAACCTGTCCCTGGAAAAAGCCGTCATCCCATCCTGCTTGAAATCTGCCACAATCATCCCCATCCCAAAAAAAGTCACCCATAACCAGTCTCAATGACTTCCGCCCCATTGCACTCACCCTTGTCATCACCAAGTGCTTTGAGAAACTGGTTCTGAGGCACATCAAAGCCTGTCTCCCCCCCGCTCTGGACCCATACC
>JBBJLS010072454.1:0-10370 GCA_037577275.1 Bryconaethiops microstoma
ATCAAAATCCATGTCAAACTGGCCAAAACACTCAATTTCAGTGGGGGTTGAATAATTTTGAACACAACTGTATATAATATAACCAAAAATTTAGGACACTTCAGCCTATTTCCATATTGACTAGAATGACAACAAAAAACAATAGTTAATTCATGAGACTTTGGTACAGTCTTGAAATCGATCTGTTGCAGCGCTCCCTATGAATGAAAGTTTACAAAATTTGGTGTATTTTCCAAATTATATGGTACTAATATAAGATTTCAAGAAGTTTGAACTTTTACATCATAATATTTTGGCACATCATTATATAACGGGTGATGAAATTTGATTGTCTGGTGGTGGTCATTTTCTAAAGGGAGCCAAATTAAACTTGAGTAAATGTACCCAAGTGTAAGCATACCAATGCATAAATGGCAGAACATAAGCACAATATGCACTAAATGTGGCCTTTCTAGGAAATAGGCTAAACAACTTAAACTGCTGAGCAAGCATGTAGTTTAGATAGCAAGTATGCTAACCAGCAAATTAAATAATTTAGCTTAATAAGCTAACTAATCCTTAGGCAGCTTGGGAAAACAGGCCAACCATGTTCCACACACAGTTATGCCAGGAACAGCCGGGTTCTACCCATCTGCAAGAACAGCTCACTGGCTAATAAGGCAGCCCAGAAAGGTCAGTGAAGCCATAGCCAGGTAACAGCTTTCAGAAAGAAATAGATGAAAATCACTAAGAACACAATGGAACAGAAGAACATCACTTCTGGGGCAAAGAAAATAAAAAGCCTTTCAAATAATAACAGAACTAAACATACATTTTTAACTGAAGACATGAGACTCAACTCGAGTCAACCTCTACTCAACCTCTTCCTGACTTGCAAATCTGATTGGTCTCTATATACAAAAGTCTTGAGCTATCTCTCTCTGTCTTTCTTTCTCACACACACAATACACATAGGTGCCTAAGACATTTGTATAATTATGTATATTGATTTAGTACATTAAATTAAAGAAATGGGAACTGTTTTATTGCGACAGGCTGCAAAGTGCCTAAAGACACAAGATGGTTAGATAGAAGTATTCCAAACAGTCTTACTAGAAGCCTGGAGAACTGTTCATCAAGACTACATTAAAAATACAAGAAAGTCTGGCTCTTTGGGAGGAAAATACAAAGAAACAAGAGGTGGCTAAAGACTTTTGCACGTATATACAGTGCCCGACAAAAATCTTGTCACTTAACCAAGTTGTTTTGCAAGACTTTTGTTGGTGACTGTTTGTCAGTGACTTTATTAGCCAGAAATGTAACCCCATACCATGATTTTTCCACCTCCAAACGACTGTTTTCTGGGTGAATCTTCGGTCCATGCGTGTTCCAACAGGTCTCCTGCAGTATTTGCGGCATTTGCGGCATTTCTGGCTAATAAAGGTACCAGTCATTAACAAAAGTCTTGTGACATAAGGACATAGTAACTTTAAAAGGCATATAACTTTATTCACATTATTAATTATTTTTTCGAAGACACCATGACTTTATGTTCTGATGTTATTGTAGCATGTTTGTGCATTCTAAATAAAGTATATGTAGAATTTCTACATTATTTTTGTATATGACAAGACTTCCGTGCAGGCAAAATTTGACCTTTCTGACCTAATTAAATGATACTCAATGAATGGTGCAAAAAAATTTTTTTTTCTTATAAGCCATTTCTGATTCCAACTGATTAACTACAAGTCAAGTTATTACTTGTTGTTCCTACAACTTGGTTAAGTGACTTGGTTAAGACTTTTGTCAGGCACTGTATATGTATGTAAATACATCTACATAGATATGAAGCACTGCCCTGTGACATTTGACCAATAATCTCCTATATACGCTTGATGTACCGCCTTGAAGAAATTGCATCCTGACTGTGGACCAGCCTGGGGCAGAGTGGCTTTGAACAAACAGTCAATATGCCAGCAGTGCCCAAAAGCAGGAAATCTAGGAGTTTGTTTTGGCTTTCAGTTTTTATTGCATTCACATAGATCTGACCACGATGATCACTGTAGTTCTGATTTTGTCCTTATACCAGGGGCGGACTGGGACTGAAAAAACAGCCCTGGATTTTCTTCACCAGCTGTGCACAGAGGTCTGCGTCTCGGCCATGTTCCAGGGGGGTGGGGTGGTTGGTTTGGGGGTGTGCGCAGAGGTCTGCCGTGGTTCAGACGGGGGGGTGGGGGTGGGGTTGGGGTTGTGGGGTGGTATGCGCCGAGGTCTGCATCTCAGCCGAGAAAAACAGGCCAACTTTTCCAGAACGCACAGATTGCCAGTCCGCCCCTGCCTCATACGTAGTAATTTTCTGTATGGTCTTATCTGACCCACATCTCTGCACAAAGCTCTCTATGTCCCACACCAGAAGCGGCTCTTCCCTGTGGTGTCTCCGGCATGTATATGTATGAGTTCCACTGATCCCCCACCAGCTCCAGCTCCCCTCTGCTCGCTCAGTCTGCTGTGTCCCACATGTCTTTAGGTCAGACACACTGAATGATCTGATGCAGACCAAGGGCCTGATTCAGCTACACTATCCTGTCAGCCATGGCCACGTCACTTGTGATGTCATGGTACGTCTCCCAATAATCTTGGTAAAGGGATCAACATTGGTCCTCATTTGACCAGCTGTGGTCATTTCTTTGTCAGCTTGGTGCAGATTATGGCAGCAAAGGCTTAGCCCCTAACTGACAGGCTGTCGTAATCTACAGAAGTACTGATGGAATGCATCTACTTAACATTTGAACACTACTGCCAATCCAGATAGACAGTGGTCAAAATGGTCAATAGCAGGAGGCCTGAATGCCCTTCTTCAGAAAAACACTCAGTGTACAGCTTTAGATTTGCCATCTCACTCCATTCTTTTCTCTCTTTTTCATTTTATCGTCATTTTATCATCTCCTTCAGTCTCTCCGTCAGTGTACAATATTCTGAATTGCAGCTGGAAAGGAAGTCTTTCTTTCTTTTTTTCTTCTTTATATGATGACTTCCTGTGGTTCGCTTTGTTTGTTTCTTTTCTTATGTATTTATTTCTCTTTCCTTTTCTTCTTTCCTTTCTTGCACCCTTTTTTCTATTTCTTTCTTTTTCTTTCTTTCTTTCTTTCTTTCTTTCTTTCTTTCTTTCTTCCTTTCTTACTGCACCTATCTCAATTGGCCCAAATATCTGATACTAGATTCCTTGCACTTATTAAAATTCTGTTTAATGCTTCACTGAAGGCCAGTGTCCTGAAGGCTTTTTGACAATTACATAAACATTTCATGATAGCTGACGTAAAATTTAATGACCTATTCCAATAAGTGTCATTGGCTCTGATTATTATGTAATTTCACCTCAGAAAATACTACGACAACTATCGTTCATTGGTATAAGACTTTATAAATGTTTATTATACTGGTCTTCAGTAAAATGTTTCCAAATTCTGAGGGTCAGTTGGGAAAAATTACTGTTTTCCACAACTGTAAACCCTCTTTCTCTCTCTTTCTCTCTCTCACTCTTCGTCACAGGCAGCAGCTCATTGTCCCTACATGTTGGCAGGTTGTTGTTACTGCTCAAGCGGGAGTGTTTTATTGTGTTGACATCTCAGCATGATGATTATCACCACTTCTAGTGTTTTCATATTAGATATTAGTGTCAATAGTAAGCATTATTGATGTCTATGCATACACAGTCTAGATGGCAATGCTGAAGCAAACCAATGCTGCAAAGTTGCAAATGCACACTGACACTTTTCATGACTAGGTGCCACTACTGTACTGCCTTTCACTGCTGGCCACGTGTTTCAGTAGAGACAGAGAGATACAACTCTTTTATTAGCTTATAAAAAAACAAGGTCACTTCTGTCATTTTTCTCATTTCTGTAGCATCTGTATCATTACCTGGCACATGCAGTATGTCTCAGTCTAGATCAGCTGCTTGTTGTACGCCATGCCTAATCAAAGCTGATAACTGATTTATGATGTGTCAACAGATTTCAGCCAGTCCAAAAGTCCTTTCACAAGCCGCTATCGGAAACCAGAAGCCACCGGGTGCCTCACGTGCACGCCTTCAGGCATATAGCGCAAATAAGGGGCTCAATTTCACCCTGTATTATTTATAGCAGGTGCACTCAGTCCCTTCACTTGCAGCCAGTAGCTGTCATGACACTAGTAACCATGAACACATGCTGACAGACGCCAAGGAAAGGCAGCCAACCCAGAGTGTGAATTGTATCCAAACCTCTAAATCAAGCCTCTAAATATGCTCTTATTTTCACATACACTTACTCTGCGATACCTCCAAAGGGCAGCACATTTGAAATGCTAACGAGGAGATTTGGTGTCAAAATTTTCGCTTCTCTTGGGGAAGTTGTGACCTCTTCAGTTATTTCCAAGCCCCCCAAGTAATTATTTTCATTTCATGCTGTTTGTCACGCATGCTTGATGCTTATTCTTCTTAAACACACCAGTGATTATTAGTAATAGACCAATGACACTTCAAATAAATTATTAAGAAGAATTTAATTACAACTTCGGGGCTTTGTGATGATAATCTTCTCCCATTGTTGCCTAAATCAGACCTGATTGTAACCACACCAAATGCTCATCAAGATACTGGTGATTGCAACCTCATCTGCGTTTGCATTGTGTATTCTAAAAAAATATGCACAGATGTAGACAAAAAAAGAATGTAAATATATACTGTATCTTCAAAGGTGTATAGATGCCTTTTCATCTGTTGTATTACATACCAAGGAATTTGACGATCTCTCTCTGAAGATACTGGAGGTACGTCACTCCAGAAAACACAGTTCCACTGCCCCACATCCCACTGCTGGGGTGAGTTTTTACTCTTCAAGAAGCTGGGCATGATGACCATAACTGCTACAGTGCGCGCCGTTCTACCGGCAATGTCTTTTTTGAGGTTATTCAAACTGTGCAAGTGCAATTGAATGCCTATGCCAGCAATGGGGGCACCTTAAAGTATAGTTCACTAATTAGAAAAGTTATCTGGATACTTTTGGATATACATTAAATGAACATGAGCAAAAATTTAGAAAAACAAATGATGGAAGTCATATATGCTCCATTATGTACTGGGTCCTTGAAAGCTTTGAGATTGAAACTTTAGCATTAGCTAAACTAGAAAATGGTCCTTAAATTAGCCTGATTTTAGTATATCTTGAAAACAGCCACTAATTAGCCAAGTTAATGATAGCGGTCTTAACTGATAGCAGACATTATGCAAGTTATAGCTCAGAATTACATCATTTACATCACCTCTGCATATTGGAGCAGCCCCTAGTGAGCATTGTTAGAAGCAAGCCAGCTGGATAATATTAGAGAGATAGAGTGATAACTTTGACATTTATGGTGAATTTATTATTGTAGTGCTTTCTGTCTTGGAGTTGAGAACACCGTCTAATCTTTGCACCATAAAAATCATTATAATAATCAATGTATCTCATTACAAAAAATGTTACAAAAAGAGATTGTAGGCTATTATTATTTATCTATTAACAATAAAAAGCCCTTCACATGACAAAGACTATTCCAGGTGCTACTTTGAGCTTAGCTCAGTCTACACCATCTGAACTACAGAAATCATCACCATCACATGTACATGTGATGGTGATGGGCTTCCCCAGGACCAATGTTATAAACAGGCCTCATGCTGGGGCTAATCAGCCACTTGGTCCTTCCCATGTCTCCAGGTGCTGTAAGACCCCTGCTCTTCCTGCTGAGCAATCACAGTGAGCATCTGCCTATAGTCTAGATCTGCATTCTGCATGCCATTCATCTACAAGCATTTCACAGGAATTGAGTTTTGTATGTTCTTGGAAGCTATAACCAGTAGATAGATGTTGGGCAATGGGGTCGTAGTGGTGTCCGTTTCAAGAAATGGGTAAAATGTAACTGCTTGTTTCACCTCCCTTTGACCTACAGAACCCCTGAAGGACCAATGTAAAGGACAAAAATCCAACCTAGGATCTGCTCTACCATTAAAAATTTCAAGTTCTTTGCACTTAGGTTAACTTAAAGCCTCTTGGCCCAAACACGGTTCAAACTTACATGTGTCAAAACCTGCAAACCATTGTCAGCAGTTTTACCCATAAGCTCAACAAAACTGTTAAACACAAGACTAAAGCATAAATATACAGAATGACTTCAACAGAAGATTTAATGATCTGCTATTTTGCTTTTTGTCATTTTCAGTGCCCGATTGATTATTCCTTGGTTTAATTTGCTTTCCTTTCCTTCGTAGCAGAAGATAGCATCCACATTTTTACCAGCTAATCTGTGTTTGGCTCTCCTCAGTTTCATAATGAAACTACTGATTCCAGATGTCCATGTGAAACAGCTGATATTTGCCTAAAAAAAGACCAAGCTAACTACTCATCCTTGACTTCTATTCACTGGATGTACCTTTGAGCACCACCTCCAGCTCGTCTCGGAGGATGTCAAAGGTGCTGTAGCGTGAGCTGGTCTCAGGAATGATGTTCTTCTTCAGCCAGCCTCCACAGGCATACTGGTAGAAGTTTTCACATGGGTCGACTGAGGTGTCCATGTTCTCAATGAGACGGGATGCTAAATTGCCAAAGACAGATTAAGGCAGGCTCCTCACAAAGCTGTCCTGACATGTCTCAGCATAATGTAGAATATTTTCTCATGATGGCATCACAGAAATTAGCACATGAATGTGAACCAGGGGATAGTCAGGGGAAAGGAGACAATAATTTTTGACAGTTAAAGCATGGGCCAGCTAACCACCCTACATTTGATTTCAGTGTCTCTGGCCCGCATGATTTGTCTTGTCATGACCCTGAATTGCTCTCTAACTTATTGACATAACTCTAGAGGTCCACAAACCTGCACCGATTAGTGTTCCCTAACTAGATGCACATGGTTCAACCCATTAGCTAATTAGCAAGCCCTCCTTGAGTCAAATTGAGTGTCTCTCTTAATGTTGCATCCTGGAGGACTCACTTAACATTATCTTTCACTGATCATTTAGTTGAGTACTGAGAATGAATACAATATCTGGAAATGTTCTTGGGTTTCTGCAATACCGAGGATGCATGATTTGGTGCAAAATGTGATCTCATAATGAAAATGTTGGGGAGCTGCCATAAGAAATTTTAGGCTAAACATGGGCAGCAGCGTAGATATAGAGTGAGAACAAACTGAGCGTGCTATTTCTAAATCAATCCAGTACCTTGTGAAAGAAAGAGCGCAAAGTAAGGGGTGATGGCTGCAGAACACACATTAAAACTGTGAATGCTATGCAAGTCACCCCAGATTTATCAAATTTAGCACGTAGATCACATGTGATAAAAATAAGCAGCTAGTCCTGTGAGGTAATGTTAAACCAGATTTTACTTCAGTTTTATAAGATATCAGATTCCTGATTCACTGTCTTCAAAACATTGGAGTGGTCACACGGAATTGATTTTGAGAAAACTTGTTCCTGAAACATTAATGATTTTGTTACCTAGCCTGTTTTGCTTACTTGTGCTCCAGATGTTAAAAAGAACATAGGCTACAGGAACGTTAGTGGTTTCTTTGCAATCCAGGAAAGTTGTCCACAGACATGTATTCTCGTTGGCCCTGCAAGATTAGTTGGTGACTTGCCAAGAGGAATAAATTTAAAGTCCTATTATTTAGTGATATTACAGTGGACAGATGGGGGTCTAACCCAAGCTTATGTGTGCTGAAGAGAGGAAAACATTAATCTGTGCAGCACCATTTCCCACCCGGACTGCAATTTGAGAATCACGTTAAAGGAGATAACTGACCCTGACTATTTTAGAATGCTCCTAGGCCTAACTTAATTCCCAAGCACACAACCTTTTCAGTGTCAAACCAAGTGTTTGTAAGTGTTCCGAAAAATGTGCTTACCTGACTGTGTGCAGTCAGCTGTGGTGCAAACACCGTCTACAAAAGATCAAGACATGTGAGACAGCAAACAGGTTAATGTATAATGCTGTAGAGGCAATGCCCTCAAAAAACATTAATAATTTAGCACAGACCCTAATAAGCTTAGGAATAAGTGGGCATCACTGTAAATCACAACACAATGCAATGTACTGGTCTACTGCTTTCCAAAGATTTAAACTGGTGGCTGCATACTAACAGGTGAAATGAGCCACCTGGCTCAACCAGTAATCATCAGATTAGGTACAGAGAACAGGGCCAGAAGTGGAAAAATGGAGACTGAGAACAGAGCTAAAGGTCAGGCGGGTACTCGTGTGTGGGTGTATGTACCAAAAGGGTTGGTATATCAAATATATCAGTTTATTCTGTTTCATAGTGATCCTTTCCAGTCCTCAATTTTCTGTCCTTCCATCACCCCAGCTTCCTCACGTCTAATTCTTTGAAACCCAATTCTACCCTTCAGACTTTCAGCCCATTCGTCCACTCTTGACCCTATTTCCAGTATCCATTATCCCATTCCTAACTCCTTTCCTAGTCCCAGTTCTCCCATTCCTAGTCCCATTCGCAGTCTCCATTCTCTCACTCCCAACCTCAATTTCAGTCTCCATTCTCAGCTCATTCCCAATGCCTTGGTTCATACCTACCCTCTGTTAAGCACTGCTTTTACCCTTCTTTAGTTGTATCCCTCAAGCTCCCACTCATTCTCAGCCTCCAATGTCTGGGAGAGGAAGACCATACGTTCTGTCTTGCTGTTTAAACAATTATCCTCTAGCATAATGATCGATGAGTGAGGTTTAGGCCAGGGCTTAATCTCTGTGGCTGCTGGGAGCTGCTTTATTTATTAAACCTTCATTTAACCAGCCTATCAAACTAAGGCCAGATTTCTGATGGCCTGGCAGGAAGCAAGTGAGTGAAAGTCAGATAAGTATTAAATAAAAATGAGACTATGCATCTCATGTCAGAATGGCAAAGCAATTTATACGCAGTAATGAAATAAGTAGTAACAGTGAAATGCATGAAACTGAGCCTTCAAAATCGGACACCTTTCAGACTTCTTGACACTGTATGAAAATTGCTTGTCTGTTTATAACAGTTTAAGAATCTACATTTTGGGAGAGAATGGGAAATAATGACCAGTAACCAGAGACAAGACTGTCAATCATTGATCACTCATTAATTTCTAATGGCCATTGTGGCGTCCTTGATTGGTTATCACTCTCACAGCATGGACTAGCTGGAACATCAAGTTTTGCTGCCGTAATCTCTTATAATCAGCTCTATTTTCAAATACCTCATCAACCCCTTCCTAATGGATCCTTTCCACTTTTGCTTCCCCAACCCCACACCCTCACTCCTGAGACCCAGAAGCATTCCTGTTCTTGCATTCACATTCTTACTTAATCCCTCAATTCAAGAAATGTCAGAATGTGCTTCACCCATCCATCCAATCATCCATCCATCCTGTTAGGCTATCTGAGAGAAGATATGGCCTCTTTAAGGTATTCAAACAGATAACCACAAGTCATTACACCGTGTATTCATGTATTTCAGCCCTATGTATTTTAGCCCTCATGTACCTTTGCTCCCTGATGTGTCCTGAATACGACATGCTCTGCTGACTTTCCCTTCGCTTTCTTATGAAAAATAATGACAGAACATGCAGCGAACAGAACATGTAGTGAAATCCCAGCAGACAGCAAATTCCCCAACGTTTGAGAGGATTTGCTGCTTTCTGGGAAAGTAAGCCTCTACCATAATCCTGCTAATATCCCGGCAAAGTTGCCTCCACTCATCTCACTAGGTGAGGGACTGCAAAAAGATCTGGTGGCAACAGCTGCCAGGAAATCTGGACGGCTCTGAGTGCACACTCACCGCCAGTCTGCGTGGCAATGAGAATGATGAGGGCCACAACAACGATGAAGAGCAGGGACACAATTGTCAGGAGGCCGATCTCCAGTGACGTCCAACGAGACTTTTTCTTCTGCGTATTGTTGTCGGCCATGGCGCACTGTCCTTCTGGAGCAGCCTGCAGCAACTCACCTGAGATGGAAAGAAGAGAGAGAGAGAGGAGACAGAGAGAGAGACACAGAGAGAGAGAAAGACAGAAGCGTTAAAAAACAAATAGATTAAGCCGCCACAAAGCAAGTCGGCCTCAGTGCAGTTGCAGTTGCTTGACTTTTCAGGGCTCCTAGAAGGAGCATACCTCAGAAAAAAGGGAGGAAACCACAAAGCTGCAGAAACACAAGTGTTGTTTTCCAGCCCTTGGACAAATGAGGAGTCAGACCAGTTCTTGCTGAGAGCTGTTAAGTTTATCTCAACAGGCAATTAATCCTTGATCCCTCTATGACATGTGAGCACACGCACACACACACACACACACACACACACACACACACACACACACACACACACACACACCCAGGCGCACAGTTGCA
>JBBJLS010072455.1:0-10370 GCA_037577275.1 Bryconaethiops microstoma
GACAAGATTTGTGAAGATAGCTCAAAAAACCAAAGACTAGTTCGTAAAAGTACAATTTTCTAATAATGCAAATTATTTGCAAAGAAAGAAAGTTATGAAAAAAATTCCATGCTTTTAAAGTTGACATCCATCAGGGGTGAATGCAAGTCAGTTGTTTCATTTCTATGTCTATGTCATGATTTCTGTTCGAAAAACCATCGCCATGTTTGAACATGTGCCATGTTCCCCAATGGGCAAAATGCACCAAATTTGAACTGCATCATCTAACCTTGCATGTCAACAAGTGCACCAAGTTTGAGAATCGACCATGATTTTTGCCACGTCACAATTTTTGGCGCCGCTTTGGCTGATATTGGCCATGTATTTCATAATAAGCATGATGTCACTTGCTAGAGCAATGTCTTCAGGTAAAGAACGCAAAATTTTGAGCTCATTGATCACACGGCTGGAGAGATAGAGGCAATTTCGTGCTATAAGCGCTTTGTGACCTGTCATAGCGCCACCAAGAGGTAAAACTGGACAAAAATGACATACTGCTTTTGAGTGATGCCTTGCATGTGTTCACAAAATTTGGTAAGCATTGACCCAAGGGCTTATGAGTTATTGCAGTTTGGGTCATTGTATGCAAAAGTCGACAAGCTTAATTTGCATATGGCGGCCATGTTGTTTACAAAGTTGCATGTTTTTGATAATTATTGACAATGAGTGTCTTGAGATTCCAACGAGAACACACTTGTGCAGATTTGTCGAAAACAAGGACTAGTTCGCAAAAGTTGGTTTTGCATATTATGCAAATTAGCAAAAATCTAATTATGCGGAAATGAATGGGCGGGGTCTCATTTGATTCGGCTGGTGCCAAAGAATAATATGCAAAAAGAATTTTGAACATCGGACATTTGTTGACGCTAAACGCAAAAGTGCTTGTTATAGCACCACCTATTGGCGCAATGGTGTGACTCTTGGTGTCCGAGTAGCGGTTGGAGTACTGCATGTACCTACCAAATTGCAAGGCTATGCGCCTTACGGTTTTTGCTCCCCAAGGCATTTTGAGGTAGAAAAAAAATAAAAATAAATAAATAATAAAAATCTGCATAGATACAATAAGGATTCTCGCACTGTGTGCTTGGACCCCTAATAATAATAATAATAATAATTTTTTTAAAATCCACATAGATAAAATAGGGATCCTCACACTGCGTGCTTGGACCTCTAATAATAATAATGGCAACAACAAAGTGTTTCATGAGTAAGCCAGATTTCCAAAGACAATTTTGGCCAAGCAAATACGAACTTTCCAGTATACAGCAGACTTCCCGCTATGAGGAACAAGAGGAATTGTTCTGACCCAGATTGATTTAATACACCAAATATCAAATGGTGACATGTCATATAGAGCAATACTTCTCACTGATGTGAAGAAGCCAGGTTTCAAATTTTGGAGGTTTAAACCACTTTGGGCCAGGAAAATATAAACTTTATATTACACATCATATATCCAATTATATAGAAAGAGTAATTGTTCTGACCCAGATTTAATAAAAATTGTTGCATATTAATGGTGAGACAACAGTAGGTGGCATTTTTGAATAATTTTCACAAAATGATCATTTTAACTTTCTGGAGTCAATAAATATTGTGTTTCGGATTTTAAATATAATAGAGTTAAGAATTCCCTTTCAAGAAAGAAAGTTTTTCCTTGCCAGTAAGGACAAGTAGTGTGCAAATTCTGAGGCTACACTAAATATGTACTTACCATACCAAAAAGGCCCCCAAATAATAACTGTGTGGTAACAGTATGTGTACATGTGAATGGAAATATTCACCACCCTCAAGAAGAGCACCACTAAAGAGTGAAATACATTAAAATCAAAACTTTGTGAATCTTCACCAATGCACTTGTGCACCAAGAAAACTGCACATGCTGATGAAAGCCATTGACACATGGCAATATGTCAGATATACCATCAATCTCTGTGCCAATAAATTTCCAAAAAATTGAGTGAAAAAAATCTAACTAAACAGTCATACAAACCAGTACATGGAGTGTCTTGAGATACAAAATGAACAACATATAGCTAAACCCCTAACAATCATTAACATAGCACTTTGCAATACATAAGAATTTCCCCTTTTATAGTCCACACCTACGCTCAACTCCATCTCCTGAGAGAGCTGCAAAACTCTAAAAGATGTCTGCTTTACCTGGACTCCACAGGAACCATTGTATCAAAACCACCTAACTGCCAGCATAATATCCTGTATTATGCAAGATGTATTTTAGCACTGTCTAAAAGCAAAACAGCAGTTCCTGTTGCAGAGATGCTTAGTTCTCATCAGAGCACTCCAACAGTATATTACTGGCTGGCAGGGCAAGATTTTTTCTGTGCATTTAGGATTCACCTGCAACCCCAAAAGGTTGAAACTGGTTTCAGCTGGGCCATGATCCATGCAGATACGCAGGTTTTAAACAAGTGTAACATTCAGGACTACTTCCGGAAGTGTCTCCTTGTTTGTGACCAAAAAGAAAAGTGCAACTTTACAGCTATCCACATGTGTTCTGCACACATGATGAAGCTCATGTCCATGAAGACTGCAAAGGTGCAGACAAAGAAATCAACAAAAGACCTTTTTCTCTACTCATTTGGACAGCTTTTACATGCAGACTCACTCGATAAAGTGAATCAGTTCTAAGAATGATTGTTGGTGTTTTCCTGGCAAAAATTGTCACAGATCAATACAAGCAGAATATCAATGCCCTTAAAAATGCAATAGAGATACCGACAGCAGATCTGCTAGTAACTACTGGACGATACACTTGCATGGATGCAAAGCCTTTTGATTAAGACTTTGGAGCACAGAAAACCTCCCCATTTGCAAAGGTATTAGCCCAAATTTTCCATGAAACTGCTGAGGAAAAAACATATGAAGAAAATGCATATCCTGCCAATGTAAATTACTGTCTGGAACTGGTCAATTTGCCGGTGCGCTACACAGGTTCTGTACCCCCCTGGACAGGAGTCATATTAAAAAGCATGCATACAACTCTGGATACTAATGCTCCTGTAGAAAATTCCCCACCACAGACCTGGGGATTTTATACAGGTAATGCAGGAATTTGTGGCTGGTAGAATATGCGAGATAGCAATGACTCCGCAAGGGGGGGAAAAAAAATAAAAAAAATAAAAAAGGTACTCAATCCAGAATACCAGGTAGATTCTTCAGTAAAGAGCACAGATGAGGTCTCCCATCCTGAGCCTCTTTGCCAAGAAGAAAAATGGCAAAAAAGACCACTTGAGAAGAAGAGAAAATAATTCACTGCTCCATCCATCAAAACTGACAATCCATTTAAAAGCAGTGTTCCTCCTTGGTCAGGGAAAGGTAAATTCAAAAAGTCCATACACCTGACCAACAGTTGTACTGTGAACAATCTTTTATATGCCTTCCATCTATGAATGAAGACATTCGCTCAAATTCTAAACAATCTGGAATCAGTTAGAAGTGAAAACAAGTGGATAGACTGCCTCCTTAAAGTCCATGAACACTTTTCAAATAGGCAATGGACTCAGGGAAAGATTTTATGGCTCAGCAACTTGCCCAGATTTTCTCTCCTGACAACACAATGGGGGTCAACTTGCTCATCTCTGACCTGTCCAGTACCAAATCAAATGTTGTAGACCTTGTGTAAGTACATATTTGCAGTGCACATATCCTGTAAATTTAAAACAATCCAGTCACAACTTCGTCAATGTTTTCTAAATCACTAAATTCACGGTTCAGAGTTTGTGGCTTTAGTCATTCGCGGAACCGAACTAATAATTTTTTCATAAATCCGAACTAATTGTTTGCAGAAACTCCTGCACTTTTTTGCTTTTTTCATGGCAATGTATTTTCGTTTTGTTCTTGTTAAAGCCCTTTATTTTTATTACTGTAATTTAAATTAATTATTGCATTTACCCTGCTTATACCAAAGAAAACGAGTGTGTATGAATTACAGTACTGTCTATATAGGGGTAATATCGGTATTTTACATTTAAGCAGTGCGGGAGAAGTTCAGTGTATACTAGGGGTGTTCAATATAGACAAAAATTGATATCACGATATTTCTTGCCATTTTTCCGATAACGATAATTTGACGATATTTAAAAAAAAAAAAACAGTGCATACCAAAGAAAATGGGCTTGCATGAATTAAAGTACAGTCTATATAGGGGTAACATTCTACATTCTAGCACTGCAGGAGACTGCAGTTCAGTGTACACTGTACAGTACGAATACGGGTTTACCATTACATTTTCTTTAAGGGTAATGTATTAAGTTTAAAATGAAATTAAAGTGTTTTGGGAGCATATTTGGGGGCATATTTAAGGTTCACACTATAAAAATAGGCTTTAACAAAAAAAACAAAAAACAAAAAACTCATTCGCGTTTTTTCACTATTCAGTGCTCTTGGAATGTAACAAATGTTGGGGGTTTACCGTAGACTATTTTCTCTTTCTAGCTGCGATGATTTTACTAACCTACAGAGTTCTGTTGATGCTTGGGCTGCCAGTTCCTTGACAGAGTGCAGATGGAAAGGGTAAGTGGAAGGTTTTTAAAAATCATGCCATAATGCAGTAATGCACTATATTAAAAAAAATATATTAAGTCTTAGTATGTAATTCCTAATGACATCAAGCATGAGTAGTGACATCCATTTCTAATAAGCATGCATTAATTGTATTATATATTTCAGAGGAATGAAGGAGCCATGTAGGGGCGTGAGAACAACACATTCAAGACACTTCATTCACGGCCTGCCTTGCTCATTTGTGGCATCCATGGCACCATCAGTTTCAGGACCTTTGCCATCTGTGCTGCAACCAGCATCACTGCCATCATCAATAACTGTACAAGGCAACAAGTAATTTGTCTTTTTCTTTAATGTCATTTGCTTCCCTTAATTTTTTCCCCATCATTAAAAGGTACCACCCTGCAACAGTGACATACTGCCTCAGAGACAAGGGGCATTTCGTTTCCTTTCATTGTCTTAATGAAGATGATGACTGGTATTTTTATGATGGCATTAAAGAGCTGAATAAGCCACAGATGTTAAAGCAACAGCTGCTGTTGTTGTCTATCTTCTTTCATAACATTGAATAGAAAGTAACCACAATGACACTGACCCAACAACATTGTATATAATAATAGTGACAATTATACATAACCTTTTATGAGAATAATGATAAGATTAATAACATCTATTATTGTTAGTTATTATTATTATTTGAAATATCCTGTAAGTACCAATTAGTACACATGAAGCATAAATACATTAAATGTCCAAACAACATGGTCTAATTTTGCTTAACATTTGTGCTTGACATCTTAATTTCTTTTGTCTTTAGCAGTCCAAGTACAAGGAGAATCCAGAAGAGGGATACCGTCCAGATCAGCCTCTATACATGGTAATGTCCTGTTTTATATATATTACTTTGGGGGCCAAAGGATACACACAAACAAATGTTTACTATAAGGGCATTTACTATAAGATCGACATCAGTGCTTTAGAAGTCCACAACTGTTCTTTATACCTGTAAAGCTATACTTAAATCAACACCAGCTTTTAACCGACTTACTGCTAGCTAAGTTACATACCTTAACAAACCCTGTCAAAGAGAAAAAAGGAATGTTAATACATAAGTAAGGAAAAACAGTTAAGAGGGTAAGTGCCTGATTTATGGGCGTGGCATTGAATCCCAAGACTGTGGAACTGCACATGTGCAGAAGGACACAGTAGCACATCTTGATTGGTAGCATTTTTGCCAGAATGCCGGACCAGATTAAAGTCATAAATTAGGATAAATCAGGATAAATTTTTTAACATGTAACATGTTTATTGTTAATTTTTGGTTGACATTCTGTCCCTTTCTATAAAAATGAAACTACCTTATAAATTAGAGATTGTTATTTTTTTTGTAAGTCAGGAAACTTACAAATTCAGCAGGGTATCAAATAATTATTTCCCACACTGTACATGACCAGTGATGAAGCAGAGAAGGTCCTCTGTCAACTTGATTTACTGGAAGATGCTGGTGAAATTTTTCATTTGTTTTCACAGTAATGAAAGACATGGAAATGTTTTTGTAGAATGTACAAGACAGAATGAAAATTAATGTATATTGTCAAAATTTAGGTTGGTTCACATTAGTTGTTAATTCTCAATTCTTTTGTTACATTTAGTATGTATAGCCTATGACTACTCATATTTTGGGCCATGGCCAAATATTGTTTTTAAAACAAATACTTGTTTTTTTCATATCTTTGTAAATTTGTGTCAAATTTGTTCGCTATGTGCAAGGTATCAGATAAACAATATTCATTTCTATTTTGTCTTGATCATTTATTATTTTATACATACATATATACACATATATATATATATATATATATATACACACACACACACACACACATATATACACATATATACACATATATATGTGGCCTTGAATGCTGTTGAAATAATAGAATGGCTTGAAATTCTTTTTCTGCTGTTGGTCTCTGAGTCAAGAAACAAATGATTGCAAGGTACACAAGCCAATCCATAAATAAGGCTCCTATTCAAACACATGCACAATATCTGAACATACCATATTTCCATCAAACATTAAAAGTATTAAATGAATCTGGGTCATGAAAATTGCTCTTTTCCTTTGTAGTGGAAAGTTTGCTGTATACATTTGTCTGTTGAGTGGTTCCACCTCCAGGATGATCTTGGAAAATGGGCTTCTTATTCACATCAATGTGAAGAATTGCCCCATATGACATGTTTCCATTTAAGGTATTACATCAGTTTGGGCCAGAACAATTTCTCTTTTTCCCCCTCATAATGGGATGTCGGCTGTATACAGTAAACCATTCCAAGAGCACCCGCCTATAGTGAAAAACCGCAAATACGTGATGTAAAAAAAAAAAAAAGCCTAAAAATGCCTTTAAAAAAAAAAAAAAATAGTGTAAACCCCAAATATGCCCCCAAATATGCTTCCAAAACACTTTTAATTTAATTTTAAAACTTAATACTTTATCCTTAAAGAAAATACCTGTATCCGTACTGCAAAGTGTACACTAGGGGTGTGCGATATATATCGTTTACAATAGTTTCAAAATTGTTCTTTTAACGATGGGACAGCTGGCATTATCGAGTATTTCTGCAGTAACCAGTGTAAAATAGCAGGACATGTTTTGATCAGGAGGGTGGATGTGGCTCAAACCGGCCCAATTAGCCAGCTATGTGGGAAAGTGGTTTAGGTGAAAGATGCCACCACAACGAACATACGGAGAGTAGGAAAGCTTCGTGGGTCCGTTAAATCCACAATAGCAGTGACAGTAAAAAAACAACCCATCAGCAAAATTTACGTGCTGCTTTCTACGTCTGTGTTATGCTATAATTCTTTTGGCGCCCATGGCTAAAGATATGGTGCCAGTTCAAGTGGTTGAGAAAGATGACTTAAAAGCACTTCTACACCTAATTTACACACTGCCTGGCCGAAAATATTACAGTAAAACAGCTCTGCCTGAACTGTATGACGCCAGTCACCATACTCTGGCAGAGAAACTGAAGAACATGTCGCATTTCACCACAACAATGGATTTATAGTAGAGCAGAACATCCAAGCCATACATTTCACTGACACTACTGTTTGCAAACATCCTACTTGCCAGACAAAAACATGCAGTGCACATGCAGATTTTTCCAGTATCTTTGTACAAAATTGGATAGAATTTGATTAAAAAAAACTAAAGACCAAGTTTATTTTACATCTTTGTGCAATATTGGACCAAAACTGAATATTTTATTTACAAATGCTGAAATTGTTTTTTTTTTCTTGTGCAGAATTAGATGGAATCGAAATGACAGACTTTTGGTCTTCCATATATAACGGAGAGAATTGTGTTTGTCAGATGGCATATTTTTGTTGCTTTTCAATACCAAATAATTAACATAAAAGCAGGACTGTTGAATGTCAGAATTCAGTTGTGGTAAGAAAAAAACCACTTAGTTGCACCACTTAGTTCACACAGTTATTGTTCTTATGCCAGTTTTAAGAAATTCAACAAGACCTGTTTTTCTTCAAACATTATTGTTGATGTATTGTTGTGTGATGTTCCTTATAAGATACGTTTTTGGAATTTTTAAAATCAAATTACCGTTATTGGAAAAATGGCAAAAAATATTGTGATATCAATGTCTATATCGAACACCCCTAGTGTACACTAAACTTCTCCCGCAGTGCTTGAATGTAAAACAATGATATTATCCCTATACAGACTGTACTGTAATTCATACACACCCATTTTCTTTGGTATAAGCAGGGTAAATGCAGTAATAAATGAATTTAATTTACAGTAATAAAAATACACGGCTTTAAGAAGAACAAAACAAAAAACAAGAGAACACTCCAGATAGCTCCACGAATTCTGGACTGTGTCTGCCAAAGATGCATCCCAGGGCAGCAGCCAATCAGCAGGAAGGTGAAATAAATAATGTTCTCAGATTGGCTACTTTCAAACTTCCCGCCTCTGAGTACAGGTGGCTGTGATGTCCGGGACTTGTGCGCCCTGCCCCACCCCTTTGTCCTCGTACTGGGTTGTTTATGTTTGGGCGCGGCGCTGAGCAGCAGAGGCTCATTTCGTTCAGGTGCTTCTGATTGCCTTGCTAACCGCTGCCCAAACATAAACAACCAGAACGAGGACAAGGGGGCGTGGCGGACGAGACCCAGACATGAGAAAAGCAAAAAAATAAAAGATGCGGAGGATATCTGGTTTCCACGCATGTGCGGGGTTTCCCGTGAACATCTGACAAAGACTAAAGCCGCGACTGCTGAACTACGAATAAGAGGGGGTTTACTGTAGTGGGAAATTGATATTTGCCTGGCCCAAAGTGGTTTAAACCTCCAAAATGGACTTGGAAACCTGGCTTCTTATTCAAATCAGTGACAGCTACTGCCCCAAATGCCATGTTTCCATTTGGTATTAAATCAGTTTGGGCGAGAACAATTCCTCTTTTTCCCCACATAGTGGGATGTCTGCTGTATAGTGGGAAGTTGATATTTGCCTGGCCCAAAGTGGTTTAAACCTCCAAAATTATTTGGGATACTTGCTTTTTTATTGCATTTCATAAATGTGTTTAATCTTAACCAAAGTTTTATAAGAATGAGTAAAACAAAAACACAGACCACCTCACGTAGTACTTCATTGCTAAAATGTTTATCCATATTTACAAGACATGAGAATTGTACAGGTGAAACTTGAAAAATTAGAATATTGTGCAAAAGTTCATTTATTTCAGTAATTCAGCTTCAAAGGCGAAACTAATATATATTATAAACTCAATACATGCAAAGCGAGATATTTCAAGCCTTTGTTATAATTTTGATGATTATGGTTTACAGCTTATGAAAACCCCAAATTCAAAAGCTCAGAAAATTAGAATATTGTGAAAAGGTTCAATATTGTAGGCTCAAAGTGTCACACTCTAATCAGCTATTTAATCCAAAACACCTGCAAAGGGTTCTTGAGCCTTTAAATGGTCTCTCAGTCTGGTTCAGTAGAATTCACAATCATAGGGAAGACTGCTGACCAGACAAAAAACCATCACTGACACTAGGAGGGAAAGCCTAAAAAGTTAATTGCAAAAGAAGTTGAATGTTCTCAAAGTGCTGTATCAAAGCACATAAATAGAAAGTTAAGCGGAAAGGAAAAGTGTGGGAAAAAAAAAGTGCACAAGCAGCAGGTATGACCGCAGCCTGGAGAGGATCGTCAGGAAAAGGCAATTCAAAAGTGTGGGGGACCTTCACAAGGAGTGTACTGAGGCTGGAGTTAGTGCATCAAGACCCACCACACACAGACAGATCCTGGGCTTCAAATGTCGTATTCCTCTTGTCAAGCCGCTCCTGAACAACAAATAACATCAGAAGCGTCTCACCTGGACTAAAGAAAAAAAAAAAGAACTGGTCTGTTGCTCAGTGGTCCAAAGTCCTCTTTTCTGATGAAAGCAAATTTTGCATCTCATTTAGAAACCAAGGTCCCAGAGTCTGGAGGAAGAACGGAGAGCCACACAATCCAAGACGCTTAAAGTCCAGTGTGAAGTTTCCACAGTCTGTGATTTGGGGAGCCGTGTCACCTGCTGGTGTTGGTCCACTGTGCTTTATTAAGCCCAGAGTCAACGCAACCGTCTACCAGGACATTTTACAGCACTTCATGCTTCCTTCCGCAGACAAGCTTTATGGAGATGCTGACTTCATTTTCCAGCAGAACTTGGCACCTGCCCACACTGCCAAAAGTACCAAAACCTGGTTCAATGACCATGGGATTACTGTGCTTGATTGGCCA
>JBBJLS010072456.1:0-10369 GCA_037577275.1 Bryconaethiops microstoma
TATATATATATATTTATTTAGGTACAAACCAGTATGTTTAATTCTAAGGGATAAAGAGAGGTTGGGAAATGAAATACAAATATTTTTAGATGTGAAGTGCCTTATTGAACTAATTTACTTACTCACTTTGAACAGGCTGGAAATTCTCCACAGGGGGGCACCATTCATAGTCATATAGCTTTGGGTGCTTCATAAGAGTGGTGCGTCCCATGATAGTGTGTCCTTGGTTGTATACAAAATCACACATTATGAATGGATTTTAGAAAAATATAGACAAATGCAGACTATGAGCCATTTAACGTTCAGAGTGCTTTACTTGCACAGCTTTTTCTACTGCATTTGAGTCCTACACTACAGCACTCTGTATTCCTTAACGGTGTTTTGACTAGAGCAGAGCACTTGCTTTATGCATTTGTCATATTTTATACGACCTTGGAAGGTAAATCTTGGTGTATGAGGCCTCTGTCCTTCAGACCCAATCACCACGGTAGGGATGTGACTGAACAGGAAGACATTATTTTGAATGGTCATGTACGTACATGCTTTTTACTGCGTACGTCTAGGTTTTTGATCAGTAGGAAATGACTTCTAACATATTTATTTTAACAGACACTGTGCCATGTAAGACCTCGAGATTGACAGTAATCTCTCCTCGCCAATGTGCATCTCTGGCAATGTCGAATATAGTTGAATAAAAATTCTTTTTCTATCTGATTTCCTTGACTTTTCCTTATCGGCATCTCAGCAAATGCTGTCTAGATTGTGGATTCGGTGGATTCAATGGATTTTTCTGTATTGTGACAAACTGAAAACCTACATCAAATCTGATAAAATAGTATAATGTGGTAACTGTAGCCAACAAATAGAAATAAATGAGCAAAACAATATTTGTATTTATATACTGGTTTAGGCCAGGCCTAAACTCATACTCTGGGTTTAAATGTTGTAGCTACAGATGGAGTCTTATACTGCAAAAGTTGGCATTGGGCAACATTAGCATTTTTTTAAATTGCAACTATCATAATTCAAATTGGTAACAGACTTGCTTATGTGGTTTATGACACTTTGCCACTGTCATCTACATACCCTGTAAAAATATACATCACACAATAGAAAACAGCAATTATCACCACTTTGAAGCTTGCATTTTGCACTTTGGTTAAAAAGAATAAAAACGAGAGCAAAATTTCAAGCACCATGTCTTTGTTCATGTAGGATATGGAGACAATTTTGTAAAACTGATTTTAAACTTAACTGTCTCTTTAATATAAAGTCACATAAGGCAGTCCATACACCTGCCTAAATTAGCACTTCATTATCTGCAAAGCAAATGTGGAGAGGCTGGTTAATCTCCCCTGTCCTAAACGTGCCAAACCGTTCCCTCCTTCTGAGCAGAGCTAAAGAAAAAGCCCTTTAAGTCCTTGCATCATCCTAAACCCCACTGTGTGCATGCAGCAGCCTTGCTTACAGGGGCTGCTCTCCGCAGCTCTTTTTCTAATTCCCTTCACCCCGGCGTTCCTCGGGTGTAAATCAAATACTATCCTGGCCCCTAGAACCCCCCTTCTTCCTCTCTCTACTCCTCCACCCTTTTGTTTTAATGCCTTTTCCAGGAGGGGTGCAGGTAATTCCAGGAAAAGACAGCGGCATGGACCCCCCTCCCCCTGACAGGCCACCTAAATCAGCACACGCTGCGAAGGCTAATAGTGCTGCACGAACCTTCAGGACCACAGGGAGCCACCAGTGCCTGTTGTATGCTTGAGAAAATATGGACAAACATGCACACACACACACACACACACTGTGAAGCCGCTGGTCGTTCTCTGCTCTTGATCCATCCAGTGAAACCTTTTTCTTCACAAAGTCACACTCACTCGTTCATTTCCCACATAAAGAACACAGGGAGGCAAACTTGCTCTTCTGAAACAATGAACGTGTTGAAAGTCTTTGTCTTTTTCAAAGTGCTGTGTTATTCCCAGTTTTTTAGAGTGGACTGAACTGAGAACTGTTCACAGTGGTAGTGAAAGTCCCTAAAAGGTACCAAAGAGGAAGTTATTAACATGGAGTCATGACTAATACACTCTTTGGTACCTGAGATCATTGTTTAATAATAGTTCTGAGAACCGAGTTTTTAACTACAATAGACTTTTTCTTTTTTTGCACTACTCGTCTTCATGTACCTATCTGTTATGATGTTATGTCGTACCACGTACTATGTTACAGTCAAACTGTAGACATGGCAACCGCTGGGTCCTATCAGCACCACCATTTCACATCAAACCACGCTGAGTTACTTGTTGGGTTTGTTTGTTTTTATTATTGTATCTTACCGAGCAAAACAAGCAAAAATGTCCTTATAGCTTCACATGACATCAACAAGTGATAATGCAGGTCAACTTGCAAAGAGATCATATGCGAAATGCAAAGATGAACCACGAAATCAACCACACGGTTGGTTATAGGTCATCTCTTATGCTGACTGTTCATAATAGAAACCTTTAGAAATGGTAGAAATAACCATGTTATCTTTATACATAATGATGTATTTTTTTCACAATGATGCATCATTCTTCATAAGGCTATTTGAATACTGTTCATAATGACAAACTAAAAAATGATTGAAATGTCCATCGCTGCGTTCCAGCCGTGCAGTGAGGATGCAGTATAATGTATTGGTAATGAGTTG
Source organism: Bryconaethiops microstoma (assembly GCA_037577275.1). Classification (NCBI taxonomy): domain Eukaryota; kingdom Metazoa; phylum Chordata; class Actinopteri; order Characiformes; family Alestidae; genus Bryconaethiops; species Bryconaethiops microstoma. The sequence goes on from JBBJLS010072456.1 coordinate 2,684, forward strand.
AGTGGGTGGAAGGGTGATGAGCCGTAGCCCAGGCCAGCACTGGACCAGCGACAGGCAGCCATAAAAGCCCTGAAAGGGTGGCGATGTGCTTCATCAAACTCCTCTGAAGAGTGTGTGTTTGTGCAGCAGCGTGGCTCAGCTGAAATGGAGTAGCTACGCTACGCTGTGGCTGTGTGAGGGAACGGAGCAGATTTAAGAGTCAAATTTCAGAGCGGACCAAGAGTGTCAGATTTACTCCTGTGTGACTTTACTCACACTCAGACAGACATGGGAGAATGTTGTCAAACATATCACACACGACTGAGGACTGGGAACAGGGTTTAAACAGGGCTCAAGTTCAGGAATATAAGGAATATAGAGAGAGAAAGAGAGAGTACAGTAAAAATAACTAAAAGAAAAAAAGGTTAGAAAAATGTAATGTTCTCAAAGATAAAATATAAAGACAAAGGAAGATAATTATACACGCAAAGTTAAAAAAAAAAAAAAAACATGTTTTGAGCTGCTTTTGTAAAATACTAACACAGCAGGTTGTTCCAGATTTTTGGTGCATAAAGGCTGCTTCTCTATGGTTAAAACTATATTTCCATATAATGGAACTATAAGTATAATGCATGTGAAATCCATTTAACTTAAACTGCAATGACAAGCAACTCATAGACACCCCGGACACCCCATCTAACACTCCACAACTGTTCATGATTATTCCACATAATTCTACATACATTTTAAGACACTGTCACCACATTCCAGGCCCCCATGAAAGAAATAGGACTCCCCACCTCTGACATATTAATCTAAGTTGGACCATTTGTCCCCATGAAGGCTCAAGAACCTTACACATAAAGTTGAAATAATGTCAAAATTGTACAGCTCCTGAAAGCATTAGAATACACACTATTAGTGGTGCAATAATGATAGCTACACATTCTACAATTACATAGTCAATTGAACTTTATCCAAGTGCAAATACCAAGATAATATAATAAACTGCCTTGGAAATGCCTTAATGTCTTATCTCACGAGGCTTAAAATGAAAGGCCTCAGTGGTTAAATCATTCACAATGCAACATAACGCTTTTAAAATCATTTCAAGCTATTGATGCCTTCATTAAATAATTTATAACGGTTAATGATGTGACGATGCTTGAGCACTATGGTTACTGATTCAGAATCTAATGTGCTTTAATCACGACCACAAGAAAGATCAAACTAGCCCGAATGCTGACTATTATGCTGCTATGAAACGTGTGAGATGGCAACCAATCACTGCACAGGACTAACCCTCCCCACCGAAAACCCTAGCGTCTCATATTGAATGCTCATCTTGCAATCAATTGATTCTTCTCCATCCGAGACACCTGATGCAATTTCTGAGTTTAAAATTCAAGACACGTTTCATATATATGTTGCATAATCCAAGGTTTCTACTTCATTATTCCTCTCCGGAAATTTATGAAGCCGCTATTGCTTGCGTGCCAGGACACCACTCGTAAATCCCTGAAGACACACGCTTACACTCTTTCATACATGAGTCTGGGTGAGTTCCATATGAAGGAAACTAGAACCATATTTGCATTTTTCTCTCTGAGTTTTTACATTTTAAACTAAAAGTGTGAGAACTTCTTTCAGCTCTTGAGAACATTTTCTTCTATAACAGAAATAAACTACATATACTGTCCTTTTGAACAGTCCTTTTATAATCAGTTTCTAATTGTAATGGTTCATTTGTGGTGTATACATGTGCTGCTTGATTCTTTCCACACTTTTCAGAATAGAAGTTCTATTCTTTTCTACTTTTTCAATGCACTTCTGAAGATGAAGCATTCTAGAATTCCAAAAATAAATCAACCAGTCACTCAGCATTACAAACTGTGGGTGCTCAACTCTACCTTTGATGTGAGCTTACACCCTCCGCAGCTCTGAAGCTGATGAGCTGTGTACAGGTTTTGCAAAGGTGTATTTTAAGGTCAGGATTGTGGCGAGGAAGACAGCGATGCGTATAATGAGAAGGGTTGTTAACAAATGATGAAATTGACTAAAATCAAAGATTTTTTTTCCAATATCCATAAGGCACAGTAAAATGATTATGCTGTTCTCCTCCTTCAGTATTAGCAGCAAGGGCAATCACTACTTCTGTCATGCCTTTAACTCATTAGAAAGTAAGACTGTTTGATTTTTAGGGGTCAACTCCAAGACCCCGTTTACACCCGGTCACATGACTTGCATCTGGATTGTATCCTGATCAGATTTTAGCTACAAGCATTTACACTTGGTAGTCAAATGTGTGTCCAGACAGCCAGAATGAAATGCAATTACAACGTGGAGAGAAATATGCAAATCAGCTCACAACCAGTCACCTGGGCTGCTCCTCATTGTTCTTCTTTATTCAAAAGAAAAGCACAATTTTGCATAAGACAGTCCATGTTTACAAAAAGAGGCCGTAAAGAATAATGATCCTCCTCCATGAACCACATGTGTTAAAACAGTGTAGTGTAGCAAGTCAGTGAAAAACAGTGAGGCAAGGTAAAGTTTAACTAAACTGAAGCATTATTTGAGCTACTTGGCTTATTCAATGTAGCCTATGAAATTAAAATTAAACTCAGAGGGGAAACTCAACAGGAGATGAACTGAAAGAGCAGCGATGCCCACATTAAGTGGCCGCTCTCCACTTTGCTGATGCTTTTGTTAGTTCGCTGCTCATTGATTTGTCTATAGTTCTGTTAGCACAGACCAGTGAAGTCTGCAGAAAGCGTACACCAGTTCTAATGTTATTGATTTTGCAGGCATTGGAAGTATGACGTGTATTATTGTAAATTATACTTCAGATTTGATGTAAATCAGTGATAAATGCAGTCATTTAGCCATAGAAAAACACAGCATGAGCAGGTGGGCTTCAGGTAGGAACTACAGAAGTTTTTGAAGGGTCAAAGTAGGGAAATGTTAAGAGTGTTTAAACTAATTTTGTTAATCGTTTATTATGATGGAGAGCCAACAGCACATTAAATTTCCCACCACTAATTACATTTGAATAATATAGTGAAATGAAAGTAATGATTTGATGACTAGTAAAATGAAAGTAATGAAATGAATAGTAAAATATTACTACTGTATTAAAGTCAACCTGAAATCAAAGCAGTGTTGTGGTTAGTTCATAACCCTGGTCATATTCTTTATGTCAGCTCATTTACAAGATCTTGTTTTTTCAGATGAAATGCAGTAACTTTTGCCCTTCTTTAAAGTTGATTATATCACCAGTGGAAGGAGAAAATACTCAATCATTAATGTTTCACCTCCCACTTTCACTACCACACTTATTGATGAATAAAACATCTGGCTAGCTCAGAGCCCCTCCCTGATATTACACCATCTTTAAGAAATGCATAATGATTGATAATTATCAATATAGCTTGCATAAAACATATCATGGTAGGATTTATGGCCATATTGCTAAGCCCTAACACAGTGTGTGTGTGGGGAGCAGTTAAACTGAAGCTGTCTGGCTGGGCTTCTGAATGTTCAGCTTATGGAAGAGAGCTGCGCTTACACACGCTTGATTCATCGTCCCTTACACCTGACTCACTGCCCAACCACTGACTCAACCAGGCAGAAGGGAGGAGGGGTGTGTGTGTGTGTGTGTGTGTGTGTGTGTGTGTCTGTGTGTCTGTGTGTGTTTCTTTCTGTCCTCAGTGGATGTGACAGGAAGGGTCAGTGCTGATGGTGAAGCATGCTAGCAGGCCGCTCCCCCAACACTGTCCCTCTGGCAGAAGACATCACTGTCATCACACTGACTCATACACACTCTCTCACAAACATATATACACACACACACACACACATGTACTCACATATACACATATATGCACATGAACAGCCCTCTCTCTCTTTTCTCTCCTCATTTTTACAAATACAGGCGGTACCTGTAGGCCCATTACATACCGCATACACACACACACACACACACGGTTGTGCGCATTCACATATACACATATATGCACATGAACAGCCCTCTCTCTCTTTTCTCTCCTCGTTTTTACAAATACAGGCCATTCCCGTAGGCCCATTACATTCCACATACACACACACATGCACTCTTATAGAGTCACTCCATATCAGAGTAATGCAGGTGTATTCAGTAATACATACACCCTGTCAGACACTTGCCCCAAAGCTAATCACCATATGAAACTGCTCTATACATTCATGTCACAAAGTCAGGCTGCTACAAATCGCACTACAAACAACCCCATAATCTCACTTTGACCACTCTATCCCGAATAAATATTTTTACACATCGTTTATTATTGCTAATTATCGGTAATTCTTTTGTGGATATCCTAATACTTTTAAGCCCATATGTATAAAAAGTATGTATAAAAACCTTTGACTGGTTGCTCAGAATTACATTTGATTTCAGAAAACCAAACAACCTCTACACTGTGCCTCAACCTTCTCTTCATTTTTGAGACGTCTTCTCCAAACTCAGAATTTTTTCACTCTTTAAAATTTCAACATGGAAATCAGCAAGCTAGCTAGCCATCTTCTAACTGCCATGCATGTTTGTGCTGAGTGAATGGCTAGACTTCCATTCCATCTCTGTCTAGACAGTAAAAGGCACTCACAACGTATAAGTAAAATTCACACTTTTCGGATAGGGGTGGGCAATATGAAGGTATGATACCGATGATAATCAATTATCTCATTTATTAATCTATGATTTGACTTCCTCTTGTTCCATCTAAAACACCATATTTATATCACTACATTTCAAACACTGTATTAAAAAAGCAATTTTAAAAGTGGCACTTCTTTTATGCTTTGCTGGTGGTTTGATCTATTCTGATTTGGTTCCCAACCTCAAAAACATATTATAATTATATTATTATACTTTTGCTATGATGCCCAGTCTTATTTCCTGCCAAGTCCAGAATGAGGAGCAACATGGCATAATGATTTTTATTGAAAAGAGCTCAAATGTATGTCGTCAGTGAAAACATGTTTGAGTTCGCAAATTATCATTACCGATGTATATTGGCCAGGCCTGCCCCCAGCTATCCGCAGCTTCTCAGCAGCCCCTAATCATGATGTAGTGTGAGCACACTGCACAGTTTCTGCACTATAAACAGGGGGATGTTTTAGTCTAGCAGCACTGGCTTCCACGGACCGCCCGTCGTTCAGCTCTGCCTGTGGCCTGGCAGCTACCTAATGGGAGTTTTATAGTAATTAACTGGCTCCTCTATGGCGGATTTGGGCCAAGAGACGAGCAGAAGAAAACAAGCAACCACCAGGTACGTGCATTCATATGCAAACACACACGCGGCAGCACCTGCTATGCCGGGTTTGGGGTGTGTAATTAAATTCAATAAATAAGCAAAGGTGAAGAAATAAATCAAGCAGAAACTGATGAACAACGGGAGATTAAATGCCACTGAGGCGTGCTGACAAATATTCCAGTACCATTTTTAATAGAATAAAAATGCACACAGACATGCACACACACACACACACACACACACACACACACACACACACACACACACACACACACACACATGCATGTGCAAAAACACACCCCCAGGTGTGAATCCCAAACACACCCAAAACAATAATCACCTTCATCATCTATGACACCAACATCGCAGCACGCACACACACACACACACACACACACGCACACACCTCAGGTTTTTCTACGTGTGTCATCTCCACTGGTGAAGGTGCACTGGGCTTTATTAATGACTATTGGAGATGCACTTAATGCTGAATAAAACATGAGTGGCAGCTGAGAAAAGCCGAACAATGCTGGTAATTAGGTGCAAAAAGGGGAGGGGGCACACACGGGTCCTGTGAATATTAATGAGCTCATAGTGAGATCGTGGAACTATTCAAGTAAAACAATGCAGAGCAGTCGGCACTAAAGGATCAAACCCGAAATTTTAGAGTCATATTCGCATTAGACTTACCTTTGTGTGTGCCTGGGTGAGCGCAAGATCTGAGATCAGCTTCAGTACGTGGGAAGGAGATAATTAAGTTGTGATCATCACTACACTTTACTACGCTATTGCCAGGACTTAACTATGGCTTCCTGAATGATGGCCATGTTCATTAATTCATATTCTGTACCCAGAGCCTATGTTGGGTCAACTGGCACGAGTCAACTTACCGAGGGCGGGGCACCAGCGCACCACAGGGTGCACACACACACACACACACACACACACACACACACACATATCTACGATCAATTTAGAATCCCCAATTTACCTGACACACATGTCTTTGGACTGGGAGAAACCGGAGACCCCAGAGGAAACCCACGCCACCACGAGGAGAACATGCAAACTCCGCATACACACGAGGCCAGGGCTCGGATTCAAACCCCCAACACTGTAAGTGTGAGGCAACAGTGCTACTCACTGGAACCCATGTGTTTGTGTGTGTGTTTGAAATATTCAAAGAATTATTTGCCTGTATAACATAAGTCATTCCTGGTACTCTCAAACTCTCAAAAAGAAGAAGAACAGAAATAAAAACGGTTGGGTTCAGCTACAGAGGAAACAATGAAGAAGGGAACTGTGAGGGTTTGTGAAAAACTACAATACTCTAAATACATTTTTATCTCTTCTTATTGGACCTGGGACATCAGGACACTGTTAAGCCCATCAGACAAGCTATCTAGTAAAAAGTTCTACAATGTATCTAGAGCTTGAGTGGGAGAGACAGTTTCCTCCCCAACAAAACTACAGAAAACTATAAAGTGGACAATTTCCTTCCCTCATCAAACTGCCACCCACTGGGGTCATTTGTCGAAAACATTGATAGCTTGTCCTCCTTCCTGGTGCATTGCTTACTTGTTTTGTACAAGTTTTCATCAGTTGCCTTCGAGTTGTGTTTTGAAAGAAAATAGTAAAGTTAAGTGGGGTTTTGTTTGTTTATTGATGGATCTATCTCCTATTGTATTGTATAGGAATGTTTATGACAAGCAAGATAAACACTAAATGCACACTAAACATTATGCCATGTATCATCACGCAGCATTATTTAGTTTCATGTAGCGTTGCTTAACGTCACTTAGATATATTCAGAGCGTAGCAATAACAGTGCCTGTAAACTTCAAATTTAAGTATGTTTTATACTCTACTGTTATTCCATTATTTAAGGTATATTCAGATTAATGGAATAAAACATCATTTTCAACATCATATCAACATCAGTGAACTATCTTCACAAACTCTCTGTGATAAGAGATAACATAAGTTACAGTGTGACTGGGATAAGTCACAGAGGAGCATTTGTCTTTTTTATCATAAAGACTTTAGACCGCCTTCATGATGTACATTTCAAGCCATGTGATCTAATATCAATTTTGTGGTCAGAGAAATTGCTGGTAGTTATGAAGAGCTGTCTGTAATGTGTGCACTGTATATAAATGGCAACACCTGTTGTAGCTTCAGCCTTTAGCTCTGAGTTAATTTTGGGGTTCTAAAATTTGTTGCATTATCAGTTTAATATACAGCTCCGGAAAAAAATAAGAGACGACCGCAAAAATGCTCAGTTTCTCAGGTTTTATGTTTTATAGGTGCAAGTATTGAACTGAATACATTTGCCTTAGTATATATATATATATATATATGTGTGTGTGTGTGTGTGTATGTGTGTGTGTGTGTGTGTGTGTGTGTGTGTGTGTGT
>JBBJLS010072457.1:0-10368 GCA_037577275.1 Bryconaethiops microstoma
TATGTACATTCCAAGAGCACCCGCATGAAGTGAAAAACCGTGTTGTGATGTGGTAAAAAAAAAAAAAAAGCCTATTTTTATAGCGTGAACCCTTTGAATTCCCCCAAATATGCTCCAAAAACTTTTCTTTCGTTCTAAACTTATTACCCTTAAAGAAAATGTAAAGGTGAACCCGTATTCGTACTGTACAGTTCTGAACTCCCACAGTGCTAGAATGTAAAATACCGAAGTTACCCCTGTATGGACTGTACTGTAATTAATGCACAGCCGTTTTCTTTGGTATGCGCTGTCATTTTCTTTGGTATAAGCAGGATGAATGCAGTAATAAATTAATTTAATTTACAGTATACAGGGCTCGTCCTCGTGCTGGTTGTTTATGAGCTGAGCAGTGGAGGTTCATTCTGTTCAGGTGTCTGATTGCCTTGGTAACCGCTGCACCCAAATATAAACAACCCAGCACAAGGACGAGGGGGCGTGGTGGAAGAGGCCCGGACACGACAGTCAGATGTACTTGGAGGCGGGAGGTTAGAAAATCTGCGATGGACTGAAACCGCGACTGCTGATCCACGTTAATGGGGGTTTACTGTATATATATGTATATATATGTACGGTAAAACCCCGACATCTGCAGTTTCCGCAGATTTGCAGGGGTTTCCGCGAACAATTATTAGTTCGGTTCTGCGAATGACTGAAGCCATGAATTCTGAACTGCGATTGAGCGGGTGTTTACTGTAATTACACACACATGCGCACGCGCGCGCACACACACACACACACACACACACACACACACACACACAAACCCTACACGGACACCCATCCTTTTGAGGCCAGTTATTTGAGCAACCCCTATTGTTAACAGGAGCATAAAGCATCAAATCATTATGCAGTTGTTTGTTTAGTTTGTGAAATTGCCTAGAAGCCTCTGGAAGCAACATCAGCATAAGAACTGTTCTTCGGGAGCTTCGCAAAATGGATTTTCATGGCCAAGTTATTATGGCCAAGCATGGAGCTGTTACTATGCCTTCTTTTAAAATGACAAGTGATGACCCTACATCCTGACAGTCACACCTTTGTGAGAAATACTTTCATTACAGGTCTCTGGTGTAATGTTCAAACATATGGGTATGTCTAAGCTTGTCTGTTTGTAAAGTGTCAAAACTGAATTTTAGTGTAATAACATTAAAATGATTAGATTTGGAAATCAAGTAACATTATGAGTCTCTTTTCATTCCCATCCGTATCAAACTTTCATAATAATCACTATCATCTTGCTTACACTGCTCTAATTTCACACTTGACCTCTTGTTACCATTCCATCAACATCAATGTTAATGTAGCAGTATGCAAATATCTGTCTCTTTATATGGCTAAAGTAATGTAGTCATGATGTTGTCAGTGTGTCTGCATAATAGTATGATTGTGTCAGCAGCTGGCAGTCTATCAGAGCTGAGCTCCCTGCATGATGGTGATATAGACTTCAGGCAGACTTATCGGCAGGTGCAGAAGAACATTCTACCACCGATCAGCGACCACCATGAAACAAACCTTCGCACTCTCTCAATTGGTCACTCCCTCCGGCCCCCGTACTATCAGAGCAATCGCACAGAGGGGTCATATGGCAGCAGGTAAAAATGTAATTTGTGTATATTCCTGTGGCCAAAAATCTGATTTTCCTCTGTTTTATTAGCTAGGACGTGCTTGGTGTCTGAAGGTTGATTCTTTTACTTCGCACAGTTGCCAGTGTAGCTAACAAGTAGTGGAAATTGTTCGTTTTTGTGTCCATTTATATGTAACGCAATAACAGAAACCACATTAACAGGTCTCAACACAATTTGAGGCAAATACAGCCCTTTTCACACATCTACTCAAGAATTTAACGGCCATTAAACAAGAAGGCGTTACATGTGAACGTTAGCCAAAGTTGAAATTCCAGGAAACTTGAGTGAGACCTTGTACAGTACCTGGGAGATTACTGGGTCATGTGCAAACAGAAACTGATATATTACTAGCAAATACATCATACATCTTGCATTTTGGTACGTGATTGAGTAACGAAGAACCAATAGCCATTCATTCTGGATTCAGAATTCTGTAAATATCAAAGTAATGTCCCAGATTTAAGATTGTCTGCCCAGTGCTGTATGGTTGAGTATAATCTTCTACTAGCCTCTTAGCTCCCATTCAAAGCAAAAGAAGTACCAAACCTCTCTTGGCTGGTTAAGATATTTTGGGAAACTTGTGAAAACATTAAGAAATAATTTATGCCCTTTTCCTTGCAGGTTAAACTGCCGCTCAGAGCACTTGCCCCGGAAGGCGTTTGACAGCCGGGGCCGCACTTGCTCTCTGGATGAGCTGGAGGAGTTTGCGAGGAACTACGGCCCCCGCGTTGGTCGAAGGGGCGACTTCCGTGACCACGAGCACAGTTTCGGTATGGAGCTCAGATCCCAGTCCCGGGACCGTTTCCATGACAACAGTGATGATGACGACTGTCGTCGCCGCAGCCCCCCTCCTTCCCCCCATAGGAGGCGTGACACCGGCGACAGCGAACATTATGCCACCCGTCGTCAGTCGTATGATGATGCCTACTTGACCTCTGTGCTGGAGCGGAAGGCCAGGGGGCGGGGGGAACGGGGGGGGCGGGCCGACGAGGACAGTGACACGCCCTCGAAGGGCAGCTCCAAGAAGGGCAGCGACTGTTACTACAGCCGGTCACCGAGCAACCGCCCTGACGAAGAAGACTCTTTGCCTCCGTACTGTGAGGTGGAGCGCTATCGGACTGAGCAGCCTGTGGAGCGGGAGCACTACAGGACGGTGGACGCTGGGGCACGGCCCTTCTCTTACACCCGCCCTGGTCACAGCATGTCCCACACTCTGCAGGAGCGCAGAGAGGAGCGGGACAAACCTAGGAAACTGGTGAGTTACTTATAACGAGGCTCTGCAGTAACACAGCCTCAGCGTTTACCCCAGAGAGGTCAGCGGTGAGTGCAAACCTCGACATAGCTGAAGTTACAGATGCAGGCCATCAGAAAAAGAGAGTTGTCCCACACCTCAACCCACAGAAACGGAAGAACAAGCAGACGATATTTACGTATAGGAATCCCAAAGATCAAAACTGCATAATCAGGAAGCACATTCCTCTGGAGTACCGAATAGTGTTAGAGATAAGTTTCATGTTGTATAGCATGACCTTTTTGTAGAACATCAGATTGGAAATCATTCTAAATCCAGATGCTCTGAAAGAAGACTTTCAGAAGCAGGATATTTTCGACTGATTGCCAGTATTATACACTGTGCGGATGCATGGCGTGGACATTTTGGGGCCAAACAATGTTTAGAAGCTTTTGTACCTTTAGTTATTTGCATATTACTGTAAAATCACTCATATACAGAAAGCGAAATTGTATATAATGTGTTATAGATCCTGTGGTTCCCAACCCTGATCTTGAGAGTCCTCTTGCGTTTTCTGTGCTCCCAACACACCTGATCCAACTAATCAGCTCATTATTAAGCTTATTAAGCTTTCTTTAGGCTGAAATATAAGAATAATATTTACATATGCAAGTGTATTCATTTATGAATAGAGCAGGATGAAAAAGGAAAAAGGACAACACAATTAAATACCACACAAAAGCATAAATGATCACGGCATTTTTGATCTCTGTAGTCCAAGTCCAAGACACACAGTCACAAACGTATACCTAGCTTTGTTGATGGTAAACCACACGTAACAAAGGTACGTACACACCACTTACCTGCAAACAGCACCACTACATTTTCATCGCCAGCACAGTTCTGAGGTCTGTTTGTGTAAAAGGCCTGCTCTCGTATTACGGAATAGACTGTCACTGTAATTTCTTTCCGTTTGCCCATTCTGCATTCACACCTATGTTAATTTCCACCGAGCTTTCTTAGTTAAGTTATTAGAAAACACCCAGACTATTGGGAGAGTAGCAGAATTAAAACACATGGGGGAGTGTGTTTTAATTATATATAACATGTAATATATTACTATATATTACATGTTTCATCTGTTAAAGTTCACATAGAATAAATGGACCTCGTCTCAGATTTCAGTACAGTTGTGATGAGAGGAACATGGTTCCAGTCCAGCCGTTATTTTTACTATCCAGAACAACCAGTGTTTTATAGGTAGTTTCTATATGTAAAAATGTGGTCAATCTGAAAAAAAGCAGAGGAAAGCAAAACACAAAAATGTGTAGGCCTGGGGGCTCCAGGACCAGGGTTTGGTGAGTTTAGGAGAATCCAACTGCATACAGACATTTGCATTTTTGTTTTTTAAGCGTTATTTGATTATACTGTTAGGGCTGACTGTTTCTTTAGGAGTTTGTATGATACATGTATCTTGCTGTGCATCACTAACAGGCCTTACTATTGGAGAATGGGCTTGCTTCTGTGGTGCAGACCCTCAGACTAACTAAGCTAACTGCGTGTCTGTGGGGTCTCTAATGTGTAGCTCTTGGTGTTTTTTAACAGACCAGTCATCTAAGCAGAGACTCCCTCATTGTTTGAAGTCCCTCGAGAGCCCCAGACTGCCCACCACGATCAGAACAAGGCAGCATGCATCAGTCTACAGAGAGGAACACTCCTTGTGAAATAGTGATACTGGAGCTTAATTTGCAAAAGGAATTTAAATTCATTCGTTCGGTACCACTTTCAGTCCAATCAGACTACCCTCATAATGGGTTTATAAATTGTTTAGGTTTATTAATGTTTATTAATTAGGTCATGAACACCTTAAAACCATTTTACAACAAACTTATAACTATAAAGATGGTAAGAGTGGTCTTTTATATCTGAATATAAACATCTAATGAATATGAACATCTGAGGACCGCTGTCAAGTATAACACTGACTGATGGGAGACAAAGTCAGATAAGAAACCAACAAGAGTTTGAGCTTTAACTGTATTTTATTTGTGATATAACTGCTTATTAACATTTTAAGGTGTTTATTAACTAATAAACAACATTAACTTTATGCTATTTTTAAACCCTTAAGAGTAGTCGCACTGTAAAGTGGTACCGTTGATTCACAAATTGTGTGTGTGTGTGTGTGTGTGTGTGTTTGTATTTGACAACTGTTCTATATGTGCTTGCAACTGTGCTTGTGCCATCAGTTCACTCGTTCCTCTCTTCTCTAGACGTATCAGTGTTTGTGTCTTATGGACTTTAACAAGAGAAAATGGGCATTCAAACCCTCCTATAGTCTACAAATGCAAGAAACCCTGTAAGGCGAAAACCACACAGTTCCTTGTGTTTTAATTCCATTCAAGAGCCTTGATTTTTTTTTGTTTGGGTTCAGTACTGTATTTGAAAACCGTTTTCCTTTTATTTTTGTTTTCTTTTTTATTCTTTTTTATGTTTGCACTATAGAATATTCTTTTATTTCAGTGTTAATCAGCTGGCCTACGAGTACTGAATGCTTGCGGTTTTGAGAATGTGCCATGAAGTATTCCATTTGTTTGAAGTAATCATTCTTTTGATATAAACACTTACCATCTTTCATGCTGTGTGATGTTCGTGTTTCTATTATAATTACTAAGGCTGATAACAAATGTGTACTCATGATAAAACACACTTGCTTATCTTGGATCAGTGTAAACTATTAAATACACATTAATGTACATACACTGGTGCTTAGAACCCATTAGAATTCCCTTTATTTCTTTATAAATATCTGTATAAATTCATAAAACATCATCAGATTTTCATACTAAAGTTAGATAAAGACAAGCCAACTAACAAATGAGACATTATACTTGGCCATTAATGTGTCGAGAATGAATGAATATTATATATTTGTGAGTGGCAGAAGTATGTGAGCCTTCAGGATTAGCAGTTTATTTTAAGGTGAAATTAGAGTCAGGTGTTTTAATTGGTGGGAAATTCAGGTTTTATTTAAAGAACGGATCTATCAAAGGCTGATCTTCAGACCACATGTTTGTGGGTCGTAGCATGAACAAAGGACCTCAGAAAAAGTGTCGTTGATGTTTATCTGGCTGGAAAAGTTTATCTGTGCAAAAGGAGGACATTCAAGACCCTCACTAGCCTCCGCTGGAGTGGTCGACTTTTGCTGCATCTGGACCAGGATGGCTTGCCATCACTGATGGAACAATAAATTCTGAATTATACCAACAAATTCTAAAGGAAAACGACGTCTGTCTGAACTGAATCTGAACTCAAAGTGGGTCTTGCAGCAATACAACAACCCCAATTGCACACATCACTCCAAAGACTGGTTAAAGAAGAGTAAAGTTCATGTTTTGGAATTATGTAGTCAAAGTCCTGACCTCAACCCATTAGAGATGTGGAAGGACCTGAAGTGGGCAGTTCATGTGAGGAAACCCACCAACATCCCAGAGTTGAAGCTGTTGTTCCACCAAACCGAAATGCAGGACTGATCAGCAGTTCTTGGAAACATTTAGCCTAGTTGCAGTTATTGCTGCATGAGGGGTCCCACCAGATACCCCACCTTGAAATCAAAGGTCTGCATGCTTTCGCCAGTCACGGATATGTAAAATCATTTTTTTTCAATACGTAAACGATGTTTTAGTCCTGTTTATTCATTTTTATGCCAAAACAATTATAAATGTTCAAACACCACTGTAGCACACATTATAAATGGAACTGCACAGTGCACAAGGCTGACTGGGTGACTCAGAAAAAAGTGGGCCATATATTCAACAGAAAAAAGGCAGGAAACTGAACCGGACCCCGCAAAGGAAAGGATGCGTCCTTTCCAGGAAATAAGACTACAATAGCTGGAAGCTATCAGACATTGGACTTTGCAGGTGTTTTCTCTGCTCACACTTTCATACAGTATGGTCCTTAGGCCAGAGGAACTCAATACACACGCACACACACACACACACACAAACACACACAGTACATCTAATGTTTGCCTATTGTGGAATCTCCTCTGGAAGAGTGGTACTGTGCCTTCACAAAGACACCCAACCCTTGTGCGCCCATTTACTCTGAACACTCATGATTTCTCTATATACTCTACAATCAATGACCCTAAAGAATAATACATCATGCTAAAAGACAATATAACACTGTGAGAATAGTATTTGGATATTTCACTTTAGTGTATTCATTCATATATTGAGAAAACTCATCAAAATAGTTATAGGACGAGATTAAAATTTTAAAAAATTTCAATAACACAGGATTTCAAGACTGATTTCAGTGGATCGTGATTGTTGATGTTGCTGCCCTCATTATTTTAAATGATGAGGACAGTTATAAAGTTACAACATGCTTTATGCATTCACCGTTTTTCTACACTACTACCATAGACTAGGTAGCTGTATATCCAATTTTACAGTCCACCTGTGACTATAGGGCAAGACAGTAGAAGAACAGACAGCAAAGCAACACATAAAAGGCATAAAAGCATGGCCAAATTTAAAGATCCCTGAAATTAAATACATGGCGTGCTCTTTTATACAAACTGGGCTGTCATTTTGGCCGAAAGTAATTGCTTTACTTTCAGCCAAAATTCAACATTCACACCATTTTAATTTCCATAGAGCTTTTCAATTAAGAGACTAGTTACTGGAAAATACCCAGACTGTGGAGAGAGTAGCAGCATTAAAACACAAGGGCATGTGGGAGCGGCCTAAATATTACTTGTCTAACTTGTTTTAAAAGGCATTTGCTAAAGTTCACAAAGAATGAATGGACCTTGTCTCAGATTTCTTTCCAGTGATGGCAGTAGGAATCATGGTTAAATAGTGGTAAATCTGTAAACGTTCTCTTTGGGGACTATATTGCCTTTGAACACCCTCTACGTGTTTCTCTCCCAATTTAAAAATATGTATTTGGCTAAAACCATCTCAAAACTGTAATTAAGCAACATCTCATGCATCATTCATAACCATTTAATGTAATAAACTTCTGTGAGGGAGTTTTTAGAGACCACCGGCTTTAAAGTCGAATGGAGTATTTCACATCAAACTACTGTGAAGCTGATATAATTACATATCGACTCTTTAATTTAGAATGAAAAGTTTGGAAAAAAGGGTGCAAGAGCCCTTTAACAGTGTTCACTGTGTACCATTAACTATGTCACTGGAAGAAAGAAAGAAAGAAAGAAAGAAAGAAAGAAAGCCGCTGAAAAACACTGACAGAAAGAAAGAAAGAAAGAAAGAAAGAAAGACAGAAAGAAATTCAAAAATGAAAAGTGGACTCGATGTTCAGGTAGACAAACAGAAGAGCGCCCCCTTGTGGTGATGAGCTCTGGCCTACAGAAAAAACACTTTTGATGAACTTCATTATAAAATCCAGCCGTGCTCACAGGGGTCACAGGGACGATGGAACGCAAGGAAGGAAGCCTTACAGTGCTTAAATGAAGTAGAAAGAGCAGAGAGGAGCTGGTGAGAAGTTGGAGATGATCTGGAGAGGAGCAAATAAAGAGCCAGTGAGGAGCAGGTGAAGAGCTGGAGAGGAACAGGTGAAGAGCTGGTGAGGAGCAGGTGAAGAGCTGGTGAGGAGTTGGAGAGGAGCTGGAGAGGGGAGAGGAGCTGGTGAGAAGCTGCAGAGGGGAGAGGAGCTTGAGAGAGGAGAGAAGCTAGAGAGGATCTGTAAGTGGAGAGGAGAGGAGAGGAGCTGGAGAGGAGCTGTGAGTGGAGAGAAGCTAGAGAAGAGATGTGAGTGGAGAGGAGCTGGAGAGGAGCTGTGAGTGGAGAAGAGCTGGAGAGGAGCTGTGAGTGGAGAAGAGCTGGAGAGGAGCTGTGAGTGGAGAGAAGCTGGAGAGGAGCTGTGAGTGGAGAGAAGCTAGAGAGGAGATGTGAGTGGAGAAGAGCTGGAGAGGAGCTGTGAGTGGAGAAGAGCTGGAGAGGAGAGGAGCTGGAGAGGAGCTGTGAGTGGAGAAGAGCTGGAGAGGAGCTGTGAGTGGAGAGGAGCTGCACCTGTTGCTGTGTCGTCAGAGCAAGTGGGGGAGGGGCGACAGGAGCTACAGACCAGAGAGACAGACGCACCTGGACAGAGCTCGGACCTGCACGGCGTGTTTACTCGGAAAACAGTCTATGGAGCCATGGAGCACTGTCGTAAGACCCAGAGAAGCGGATAAACCAGCTTTTGTGATATTTTAAGGAATATTTCGTGGAGAAACTTCCGTGTGACGCAACCATGGAGGAGAAGAGGAGTCTGTTAGTGGCGCTGTTCTGTCTTTTCTTCTCAGGTAAACATTCCTGTCCTCCCAATTCAGTTTCACAAAAAATGATGGTAATAATAATATTAGTAGACCACCAGCAGATGTGGGGGCATTTAGGGAAGCCCATCTGTGTGTCCTGAGTGTTGTAATTTTGCTGTAAAATGCTGCTTGTTGTTGTGAAGGTTAATCATCTACAGGAGAAGACCTGGTCGGACACACGGTCACGTGACGCTCTTATTTACTCGTGCCCTCATTCCAGAGCGCCCCCTTAACCAGGTTAGGCTGTCAATGACACTATATCGATAAAAGACATGGCTGGATGAGTTTGGTGTGGAAGAACTTGACTGGCCCGCACAGAGGCCCAACCTCAAGCCCATCCAGCACCTTTGGGATGAACTGGAACGGAGGTTGTGAGCCAGGCCATCTCGTCCATCAGTGCCTGATCTCATTAATGCTCTACAGAATGAATGAAGGGGCACAAATTCCCACAGAAATGCAAAGGGGAGACTAACTCCAAATTAAAGGCTATGTGTTTGAATGCAATGTCAATGAAGTCCCTGGTCAAGCGTCCTAATTCTTTTGTCCATATAGTGTATGTGCAAAGGCCCGGCATGACTTTGCACAAACGGACCTATGAAGTATTGCCTATATATCTTGCTTACTCACTGAAACAAGTGAAATGTTGCCACCTTCTTCTTACTCTCATTTGTTGCTGTTCCCCTCCTGTGACCCAGATATTTATATATTATCCACATGCCATCATGTCACGGTCTAGCCTTTCTCATCTGTCTGCAAAACAGCTTTACCATGCACCACTCAAACACTTTTTGCTGTTTTTTTTTTCAAGTAAGTGATTTGTTGGGGTTTTTCCAAAATCTGTTATTTTTCAGTGGTTTACTTAACATTTATATGGAAAGGTCTATACAGTGAGGCAAAAAAGTATTTAGTCAGCCACCAAGTTCTCACACTTAAAAAGATGAGAGAGGCCTGTAATTTTCATCATAGGTAAACCGCAACTATGACAGACAAAATGAAAAAAGAAAATCACATTGTCTGATTTTTAAAGAATTTATTTGCAAATTATGGTGGAAAATAAGTATTTGGTCTCCTACAAACAAGCAAGATTTCTGGCTCTCACAGACCAGTAACTTCTTCTGTAAGAGGCTCCTCTGTCCTCCACTCGT
>JBBJLS010072458.1:0-10367 GCA_037577275.1 Bryconaethiops microstoma
TGGTCTCAGGGTGGAGGAGAGTAACCAGTCCCCCTCTATAGTGCCCTCTGGAGGCCATGGAGTGGGACTGTTATACATTGTCTCGGACAGAGGGCCCCAGTTCATGGCCAAGTTCTGGGCAGCCTTCTGCCGTCTGATCAATTCCACCACAAGTCTATCATCTGGGTACCATCCCCAGATGAATGGTCAGACAGAATGGGCCAACCAACAGCTGGAGCGCTTCCTTCGCTGCTTTGTGGCTGATAGGCAGCTCTCCTGGGCTCGCTACCTCGTTTGGGCTGAACTCTCCCATAAAATCCTCACCTCCTCTGCCACCGGTCTAAGCCCTTTCAAGGTATGCAATGGTTTTCAGCCTCCTATGTTCGACCATCAAGAACCGGAGCTTGATGTACCATCTGCCCAACAGTTGGTCCGTCAGTGCCGGCAGGTGTGGTCCCGCGCTCAGTAGAACATCCTCAAGGCCAACGCTCGCTACACCACCCAACATCTACGCCGGCACCCTCCGGGACGGTTGTTTCACGTAAGTGATAGGGTTTACCTCTCCACTCAGCACATCAAACTTCACACCGACTCCAAGAAACTCTCCCCCAGGTTCATCGGCCCCTTATTAATAATAATAATAATAATAATAAGAAGAAGAAGAAGAAGAAGAAGAAGAAGAATAAGAATTATGGACTTCAGCAGGACTGTCACTGAGGTAGATTTTCTTCTCCTCAGATCAGGTGAGTCCAGTCCTGGTGAATGTCAGATTCTGATCCACAGAATAAAAGCTTGGACATTAAATATTACATATTTGGGGTGAGATCTTTGATCCAGTAGTTTAAAGAGACAAAGGAAAAGAACACACCTTAAGCCTCCTTGAACTTCTCCATCAACTTCCTTTTCAGTTCCATCATGACCAGATCCCAGTGCAGGTGCTGTGCTCTTACAGAAGCACTACAGTGGATCCTGGCAGATTCCTGCTTCACATTCCTGCATGTTTTTGACTTTTCTTCATAACACTCATCTGTGGAGCTTCCAGAAGCAAATCGGATGACAGGTTAAAGTAAATCTAAAAGTAAAAAAAAAATGCTTGGGCATTAAATATTACATAGTTGGGATGAGATCTTTGATCCAGTTGTTTAAAGGAACAAAGGAAAAGAATACACTGTCTGCCTCCTTAAGATTCTCCATCCACTTCGTCTTCATTTCCATCATGATCAGCTCCCCCTGCTGGTACTTTCCTCTTTCAGAAGCACTACATTCCTGCTCCACAATCCACATCTTCATCGTCATCATATTCAGCTCCCAGTCCTGGTGCTCCAACAGAATACATCCTGATAGACCTGTCCTCCACATTCTTGGAAATGTTGTTTTGATGTTCATCAGTGATGTTTGGGGCTTTGAAAGACAAATCCAGAGTTAGATGTTGATCTATAAAAAATAATGCGTTGTTTTGGAGCAATCATGATTTCAGGAACAAACTTTAAAGTTGAATTTACTAATCGAGCCCATAACACATGATGAACTTATCAGTTATGAAAACACAGGAAAAAGGACTCATGTTGCACTCACTCTGAGCCATGTTCTCCTCCACCTTAGCCTGCTTCTCCCCCTCCACAAAGACCGATACGTTCTTCTCCTGGAGTTTCAGCTCTTCCAGGGCGTTCTTCTGCTCAGTCTTCCTCTCACTCTCATCCATGGAGGAAGTCAAGGATTCAACCTGAGGGGCAGCATCGCATAGTAGATCTAACGGAAGCAAAAGAACATCATTAAAGTTTCTGTTAACACTTACAAGCAGGTCTGAATATGGAAAAGCAAAAAAGTGCTGGATAATGTCTGTTTGATTTGAAGTTTTATGACATTTTTCTGTCCCTTCAACACATTTCTTTACTAAAGTCTTCCTTATCTCTTATCTCTTGATCTTTCTTCTGCTGAGTTTTGAGCTCCTCCTGGATGTTCTCCTGCTCCTGTACTTTTTTTGTAGAAGTTTTATGTAGAAGATCTAACAGGAGGAAATGTAGCTCAATAAAGCCAGCAGACATATTTGAGCAGCGTTGTCTTATAACAAAGCATTTTTTCACAGGATAAAGTGCCTTCAATCCATTTCCTTGCCAGAACTTCTTCCTCAGGTTTTTTCTTCCAGTTTTCCTCCTCTGGCTCTTTGAGCCCCTGCTGAAGGTTCTCCTGGTTAGTGGAAGCTGTGAGTGTGTACTGCTGAACAGCATCCCGCACCAGATCTAATAGGAGAAAAATAATGTGACTGTAATTTAACAAAATGACCCAGGCATGAGAATAGCATTAGCATGGAATTAACAAGTAGAGGAGCTGGATCGAACAGCAGTAACTTCATTTATAAAGTTTATTCATAAAGTGTTTATATTTTTCTATATATTATGATATTGTGCTTTAAAGTATTTAGACATAATTTTTCAGCACAACTAAAGATGACTCTATATTTTTGTTTACTGTTTGTTTGCTTTCTTATTTACCTTCATTCCGTTCTTTCAGAGAATTCTTCATCTCTTCCAGGTCTTTCTCTCCAACTTTCAGGACGTTCAGTGTTTCCAGAAGATTCTCCCGGTCAGGATTCTCTCTGATCTCTTTATTCTTCTCAACCACCTCCTGCTTCTCCTCAAAATTCTCCTCCTCCTCCACTGCCTTTCTGTTCTTCACCCCCCATTTTTTGCTCTTTCCTGTCTTTTCCTTTTTCACTTGTTGAGATTGATACACTTCATCATCATCCTCATCTGGTTGTTTGCAGAAGCACCAGAGCTTCACTTTTGCTGCAGTCTGCTGTGCTGAGACTATATAAACTGACCAAAACTGAAACGCGACATAAGAGAACAGTGATGTCACAACATTCCGTTCATTACATCACAAGTTTGATACATGGTTACTGTTGCTATGGGTTCAGACTATTAAACTTTTACCCAGTCAGAACTACATTTTGATTCCACTTACTGTTACAGTACAGTATTACAGAATGGTATAACACAGCATTTCTCAAACTTTTTTGTCCTGGAGCCCAGTCATGTCAGGCTTTGGGGCTGCAAGGCCCTGACCCCGTGTGTGTGCCTGGAAAGATAGACAGGTAGATCATTGAATTTGAGATTATTGCAAAAGGACCTGTAAACATATGGTGTAATAATTAGGCTATTATTATTATTATTATTATTATTATTATTATTATTATTATTATTATTATTATATGCCTATATACAAGAACCATAGCCAAACGGTGCCCCAATAACCTCCATACACTTTTATGATAAACATACAGGACTACCAGAGACATGGGACCTGAAACAGAAAACCTAGAGACCCATGACTAGATGTAGGCCTAGTGGTGACTGATTATACAGTCCCATCCTGAACTGGAAAGGGAGCATCCATCTGTGATAAGTGAATATGCCTGTTTCGGTAAGGTGCCACACAATCACTGCAGGCCGCTCCAGGGCCCATAGTTTGAGAAACCAGGCTTTAACATACTGTTGTAACTTAAGTTTTGTCATACTCCTTTTGTCTTCCTCAGTGAAGGAAGTTTCAAATGTTGGTATGTGTATGTTATGTAGGTGTGTGTCCAGCAGGTGGAAACATCACCAATACAGCAATAACCTTAAAGACACACAGGGGTCAAATCTCAATTCACTCTCTGCAGCAGGCATATGCAGAGGGGGCGGCAGAGGGGG
This sequence comes from Bryconaethiops microstoma, assembly GCA_037577275.1. Lineage (NCBI taxonomy): Eukaryota > Metazoa > Chordata > Actinopteri > Characiformes > Alestidae > Bryconaethiops > Bryconaethiops microstoma. The sequence goes on from JBBJLS010072458.1 coordinate 3,672, forward strand.
CTTGAGCACCTGCCCCTTTCCTCTTGGGTACCCCAAGTGCCCTTTTTTTTATAATGTGTGTGTGCGTGTGGAGTCCCGCCTGTGCCCCTCAACAATAACATTAAACTATTAATCACAATTTTGCTAAACAAAAGGATCTGGCTTGCATCAGTCACATGATGACCATTAACCAATGCACACCCTTGATGGCAGAGCGCACTGGTTAAGAGCTGGGAATGAGCTCGCAAAAAGCACTCGCGTTTTTTGCCAGCTGGGCAGGGTGGAGCTGTAGGGAAAACACAAATTAATTGGGAGACGCAGACTGACGCAACAAAAACCAGTAAGTAGGGTCTATAGCACATAAGAGTAGTAGGTTATTATGTACACATTGTTATGTTGTCTTGTGGCAACTGACGAATTGAAACAAATGAGCATGCCGTGTGTTCACTGAGCAACAGTGACAAAACATGACCTGTCCTCTTATTAACTGCAGTGGTGGTGGTCATTAGCCGCTAGCTAACTGGGCATAGATTTTGTGTTACAGTCTTACCCTACCATGACAACCCCTTTCTTTTGCCCTACTAATATTCCGGTTTCAGTTTATTTCAGTTTATTGCCTTATTGTTCCAAGCGCCATCACCAATCTTTGCATTTTATTATCTCACAACATTTGTTTAATCAGCTACCATCCAGGGTGGACCGGCCATCGGGCACACCGGGCATTTGCCCGGTGGGCCGATGGTAAATTTGGGCTGGCCAGGTAAATTTGGGCTGGAAAGATGAGGGGTGATTCTAGGCAAATTTCCTTATCCTGACGTCAGGATATGGGAGCCGTCCAAACGGCTCGTAGAAGCATATGATCCCTGACACCAAAATCTTTCAATTGACTCACAGAAAATGGAAAACAGTGTTTACAGGAGCAGTAGAGACCTGTAAATGAGTTTTGCATAATATATCCCCTTTAACTAGTGAAATTTTCTTACTATGTTGGCAAAAGATTTTCTTGACTCTAGTACCTCTTTTCTTGTGGCAGAATCTCATGTTAACTGAAGTAAGAAAGTAAGTAAAGTTTCTTTATATAGTGCCTTTCTCAGACAAGTCACAAAGCACTATACACTAAAAAGGAGAAGAAAAACAAACTATTAACAGAATACAAACAGAACAGAACAGGTGTCAGTAAAATACTGGAGGTAATAGGAAGCCATTCGAGATTGAACCTGTGTGTGTGTGTGTGTGCGTGCGTGCGTGCGTGCGTGCGTGCGTGCGTGCGTGTGTGTGTGCTGAAGCAGATGGTCATCTGAATCCAATTATCACCTGATTCCTCACATGCTCTCTCACACTCTGCTGTGACTCTGCGGACGCTTTTTAATTAATTTGTGGTTCCCTCCATAAATATGTCTGCTGAAAAGGTACGTTAGTGTGTGTTAGTTCACTTTTGGTCTGTGTGTGTGTGTTTGTGCGTGTCTGTCTGTATGTCTTTTTGTGTTTGTACTGTTTGTTGTTAAGTCAATGAAGATAGCTGATACTTGAAAAAAAATGATCCCTGTTTGTGACTATAATAACTGTACTCCACTATGTTGTGCCGTACTGTACTGTACTCTATTGTACTGTGTTATACTGTACTGTACTGTGTTATACTGTACTGTGCTGTATTGTACTGTATTGTACTCTACTTTACAGTACTGTATTGTGTTGCACTGTACTGTACTGTACTGTATTGTGCTGTACCTTACAGTACTGTCCTGTATGTACTGTACTGTACTGTACAGTATTGTACTATACTGAATTGTGTTGTACTGTATGGCATAAAGTTTTTTGCCATTAAACAGATGAGGAAACATCGGGGCTGGAAAGAGCCTTAGGGTGTTTTCACACTCGTTCTGTTTCATCCTTTAAAGCAAACTCAGATTAGTCAGCATTTTTTGCATATATGTGAACATACCCAATGAACTCAGACCCCTTTGAAATGAACCAAACTGAGACCACATCGAGAAGTGGTCTCAGTCCGGTTTGCTTTAAGGCCGTGGCATGGTTCTTTTAACTCGTGCGTTATGAACCCAAGGCGTTCCTGGTTCGCTTCGTCAATTTTTGCCCTCTAGCATTGCCGCAGGTAGATCACATTTTAATTAGACAACAGACAATGAAGAAATAAACTAATAAATGCATACAAATAAATTATAATAATAAAAATAAAAACCAAACCTAATAAATAAATAAACGAAAGAAAGAAAGAAAAAGAAAGAAAGAAAAAAGGATAGGAAAAAAGAAAGGGGACCTAGACATTCTTGTTAAAGCATTCTTGCTCTCCATCAATATCAGTGAAGAAAAGTAGTAGCATAGATATTTGTGGAAAATGTAGAAGTTTGGAAGTGCTTTTAACCATCTACCCTTATGTAGAAAAAAATTCCCAAGAATTAGGGGCGTGAAGAAACAACGATGGCAGGTTTGGAACTAATCTACTCTAGATTTTAAGGCCTAGGAAGCAGGAGCTGAAATTTTAAAAATGTGGTTTTATGCTAAAGCTTCTCTTGCTATACAGTGTAAAGTTTTGGCAGGATCCTCGGGTAACCCTTTCTTAGTTTCAAGCCCATGTTCCAGTCCATGCAGTGACGACAGCTTTAAACGAGAGTGTTTCAACAAGCTTGCCGCTCTCACTGGACATTTCTTTCATTCCAGCTCCAGCCTCCTTGACCTGTTTAGTGTAGATTAAGCCTCTTTCCGGTCTCAATGTTTCCTCACCTGTTTAAGAGTAAAAGACTTTATAATGCCTCAAGAATCCCTGACACACATCACATTTATCCTGATTAAACAACAAAAAGATTAAGGATAACACGTGTCATCAGACTGAGTGAAGAACTGAATGAAAAACCACCTGCTGAACCAATAAGAGTCAGTGATGTGGGTGAAGGTGTTTCAGAGCTCCTATTGAGAAAATGAAAGGAAAGTGTCAAAACCAGGTCAGGTAAACAGGCCAGTGTGAATCTTAGCTGCTTGTCCTGCAGCAACATTTGACCTGATTTTTGGGTCGCCTAGCATGGCACGCGTTTTCAATCAAACCCCAGCATATATGATTGTGTCTTATTTGTTCTTTGAAGGAGGGTCGGGTGTTAAAATTGTTCTTAACCTCAGAGTGTATTAGTAAAATCTGACTTCAACAAATAAAACCAGTGTAAAACAGTCTGAAACCGGTGTTTGCTCTCCTACATTCTCATTGTTTGCTGTCCTTTCACTCTGCCGCTCTCCGGACCAGCCCCCTACAGGTTTTCCCCACACACTTTGGCAGAGACTATACTGAAAGTTCTCCCAGGTTCAAAGGTTTTGTGTTTTTTCTGTTTGTTTCTAAGACGTAAAATAAAAGAAATTTAGGCTTTTTTTGTTCTTTTTGTGTATCAGCATGTCATTTTTAAAAACCCAGTAGCATTATTATTAAAAGTTGTTTAAATTACAATAACTTTGGTTCTACGTGACATAGGAACACCAAACAAAGTTCAACATGACGTCTGACGTCTCAAGTATCAACACAACCCGGGTGAACTTCTGTAACGTCTCCGGTCTGCGGCCTCTAGGGGCCACCACCGGACTGGACTGGCGGGGACTTTTCTGTTGACACTGGGTGCGGTCTCTTCCCTGGTCGGCTTTAGGAATAAGGGTTCTCAGCCAACCAGGGATTAAGTAATAATCAGGTTAAAGTTTCATTGGACTGTGGTTCATGCAGTTGTGTGTACAGTAACCCCCCAGTTTTATGCGCATGAGGAGTCACAGATTCAGTCACACACGGATTTTTTCTGAGAACCTAACGGATAGTTTTACGTGGAAATCTCCACAATAATGCGGAACCTGCAAATATTCTCCACATTTTTTTTTGCTTTTTTGTGGCAATATGTTTTTTTACTCATTTTACTTCTAAATTATTAAGAAAAAATTACTAATTGTTTTTTTACTAGTTCCCATGCATGGCACTAGGTTTTTCCTAGGCCGAGCTACGGGGCGAAATGCACCGTTACCGCATTTAAAGACGGACGCGCTCTGGCTCTCACGGTTTCTGGCGAATAACTCATGATCTATGGGGCAATGAAATTGCAAATGAGGGCTCATTGGAAATTTCTCCTGGAGATGTATCTAACTGTGAAGTTTGAAGTGTCTGGGTGGTCACGCCGCTGGCGAGGTGAACGGTTTTCGAGGAATAACTCGGGATTGCCGGGGGCTATACAGCCGCTGTGCACTGGACAGCCGTTCTTTTTCCAGAACGCACAGATTGCCAATCCAGCCCTGACTCATCTTGAGTGTTTCTATTGTTTTTCATTTTGTTCTTCTTAAAGCCCAGTAGTTATTGTAAATTAAACTAAAAGAGGCTGTTGAGCTCAGTCGCCGTCCAATATCTGCTTTAACCGGCAGGACTCTACAATACAGTACTCCCTCCTGAAGAACCCTGAATAAGACGTTCCGCTGATGAACAGTGAATTATTGAACTGTAAAATTATTGGTTATTACCCCTACTGTATTCTTATTACTAAAAATTACACTAATTTATTACTGTATTTACCTGTTTATACCAAAGAAATTCAATAAAACCACTAACATCACGGGAATCCACGTCTGTGCCTCCTCTCTCCTGAACGGGCACAGCCCAATGTGACAACTTCCATATCAAGACTTGTTTGACCAAATGATGACAATTTACCATTTGTTGCTGATTCGTGCCGCGCACGTTCTAATGGTTAATATAAAAATTAAACATGAAACAGAAGTAACTGGTGATCAGTATGACGATACCATGTCAATTAGTATATGGTGGACATTGACAATGCTTTTAGATCCCCACCCTGAGACCTCTCTCCCATTCTTTCACAGTGTTTGACAGGAATAGACAGGAGATTTGTTAGGTAATGAGATTACACACTCGGTTCCCCCTGTCATGCGGAATCTAGCAGCACATGGCTTTGACGTCTGGCCTGAGTGGAAGAATTAGTCCCGTTGTCTCTTTAACCTGCCATGGCCTTCCTTGGCTCTCAGTGCTGAAAGAACCTGTCAGGGCTCAACAGTGACTCAAACTCAGGGTAGATTAACTGGCTGATCAAACATAAGATTCTGGAACTGTATTATTATATATGTTTTTTATTATTAATTTTACTTAAAGGCTTTTTAAAATTAATTTTACCTTTCATGGCACTCAAGGACACCTTATAGATAAGTAAACCAGAGTATAATATTAATAATACAAAAGAAGACAATTGAAAATAGATCATAAACAAACATAACATATAAAGCCACAATCTAGGGACAGGATCAAAGAGAATAAGCAAATTTGAAGAGCTTACATCTACGTCCCTTCGTTTAGCGTATTTGGGAACAATATGCTACAAAACAATGTGTAAAAGCAATAATGTGGTGTTTAAATAAAGTATATTTACTAAGTCAGACTAGATGGTCCAGCAGTACATTTTCTTGAGCCAGAGAGGTGATGCTGATAAATGGTGGGCTTTCATACGGCTTGTGAAAGTTTTAGACTGTAGCAGACTTGAGACCAAAAGTGAATTTTTGGGCCCATGTATTCTGCATTCATTTTGTCCAAAAGGTCTATTTGTAACATTTGTCATAAAAAAAGCAAATTTTCTGTCATAACTCATTTTACTTGACCATTTACGTTTTACTTTTTCCAATCTCTATGTCAGAATTAAAGAGGCTGTTTTTGGTACTATGGTGTTAAGACTTACATATGTAAATGAGCTCTGCTCTGATTGGCTCGTTAAAAAAGACCAGCATGAACGGGTGGAGCTAAACAGCTGAAGGCTGTATAAACAGATATTCAAGCACAAAGGTTTGCAGACCCAGGGTCAAATAATATGTTTATAATGATTTTAAGAGAATAAGTTAAAAGAAAACTCAGTTCTGCATATTTTAAGGAACAATTACTGTTTATTTGCTGAATTTAACATATCAGAGAAAATAAAATGTAAAAATATTCAAAAGTGGTCTGTGCAAAAGTTTAATATATAATTAATTTATTTGTTAAATTCAGTAAATTGAACCTGTACACTGAATTTTGCATAATAATGTCATTTTTACGATTGTGATCTTATCTTCACTTAGAACATTAATGCAATTTGTCATTTGACCAGATGCATGCAAGCTTTTACACTGGACTGTAGATGAATTTGTGTCTTTTGTGACATCATAAATGCAATCAATTCAAAATATGTTAAAAGAATTTGTGTATCACAAATAATTTTAACAGCTATTTTATTTTTTAAAATAAGTTTTTCCATGGTATGTACCCTTAAAGTTCTTCCTTTGTCTCAAATGAGCTGCATTAAATCTTTTCAGATTGTTATCTCTGTTGTCATCCCCTGTGATACTCAGTGTAAACCCAAATTCAGGTAAAGAGTAGTGATGCAGTCTGAGACCTGCTCCCAAATCCTCCACCTAACTACTCCCACAACACACACCCCACCAGCATGCAATTTGGGGGGATACTGCATTAACCTATTCACTGTTTTGTGTAGAAGCCCAAGAAGAAGAAACCAGAGAAAGACTCTTCAAAAGCCAACGGATCAGAGAGCACAACCAAGAAAAGCAAACCAAAAAAGAGTGAAGATCCACCAGAGGAAAGTGCCAGTACTCCTGCCAAAAGTCAGTACATTGTGTGTGTGTGTGTGTGTGTGTGTGTGTGTGTGTGTGTGTGTGTGTGTGTGTGTGTGTTTGTGTGTTTGTGTGTGT
>JBBJLS010072459.1:0-10367 GCA_037577275.1 Bryconaethiops microstoma
CACACACACACACACACACACACACACACACACACACACACACACACACACACACAGCTGTGTTCACATATGACAAATTGGTCACAGTTCCTCCGCACTGAACTCTATAAACCATGTCTTTATAGACCTTGCTTTATGCATAGAGGCATAGTCAGGGCCTTCCCCAAACTGAAACCACAAAGTTGGAAGCACATAATAGACCAAAATGTCTTTGCATGCTGTAGTATTGACCTTAATCTTCACTCTAACTACTGCATTTAACCCAACCTGTGAAAAACAGCCCCAGCCCATTATCCCTCCTCCATCAAACTGTGCCATTGCTGTTACGCATTTTGGTAGACAGCATTCCCGTCATCTGGCAAACACAGATTTACCCTTCAAAAAGTGTCAACAGTCTTACCTGTCTCGAGCCTGGTGGAGTACTGATAGAGGAAATAAAGATTGACCAGATATAAAAATCCTGTTCCAGGCCCAACTGGGAAATACAGCGTTGAAGTCACTGGTCTCCATATCTGTAGAAAGACAAGGAAGAATAATGTATGAAATATGAAGGCAGCTCAGACGAAACATGTAATGTATCATGTAACATACACAAGCAGCACTTTTTTTGAAGCAAAGAGCAGAACGCCAACGCTCTCGTAACACGAGAGATTTCGTTGAGCTGTGTACGCTGTGTGAATAAATGTGAGGCATTGAACATCAAGCTGCTTTCCACCTGTCATAGCTCCAGGCTTGGAGCAGTTTTGACAGGCACAATATGCCCACAGATGCTGCCACTGCCTGAGACAAGGTGTGATAAAGCAGAGCGCCTGTAAAACAATGTCACTGCCTCTCTGCTGTGATCACAGCAGCCAAGTTCAAGCACCTGGTGCCAAGTACCAATGGTAGGACCTGAGCTGGGCAAATTTATCTGCTTCATCATCCATATTTGCCCGATAACTCCCTGCAATAAAAAAACTGGGTCAGTAAACAACAGGCACCCCACAGACCCTCTTCACAGCCCCACCCTCTCTGTACTGCTAGTTTCCAGCCAAGGGTAAGTGACGCGAGCTTAAAGAGTTGTACCAAATCATTTATTTTAGATTAAAACTTACATGTCAAAAAATAAAGCCCTGTGGTGCATCATCATGGTGTAATACAATTCAGTTCAGATTATCAGACAGAAAATATGTTCATTCACTACTAGTGCGCTCTTTATCATCATCTAAATACATGTAGTTGTTTTACTAAATGAGATACTGAAAAGGTAAGGTGAGCCTTCAACAATTCGTGCAATGGAGAGAAAAAAGGGATGGATGAAAGGCAAGCAAAAGGGGAGTGTAGGTCAAACCTGATATCATGTATGTGATTGGTGAGTTGCCCTAAGGTGCCATTTGAAGCTTTGGGGATGTATGGTGACGTATTAATGAGCAGAACTCCATTCATTTAAATGTGGCCAAAAATTTAATGGAAGTGTATTGAGAAAATAAGTGCATGACAACAAAGGAAGAGTGCAGGGCTTGGATGGAGGGGACGGATATATGGGGGGATGAGTCCTGAGGTTTCATGTGAAGTTTCACTACTTTTTGTCACCGTATAGAGAATGAAAGCTCTCTATCCGTATCCTGAAACTGCATTCATCAGGGTCGAAAATGTATGGACTTGAATTGGGGGGGGTGTTGGGGGGGGGGGGGGGGGTGTTGTTTGTGTCGGGGGAGTTGGCCTGAGGAATCACATGACGTTTGGTGGGTTTCAGGCTAAGTGTGTCCGAGAAGGATGATCTGAAAAGGTGAACCCTATTAATTCTCAAAGGCATTTTTGCGGTTACTGTTGGCGTATAGCGTTGCCATGGTTACTCAGAACGCCAACAAAAGTAATAGTGCACCTCGCAATGCCAAGCAGACCATATTGATATACATGTTGCCTGGGTGCACGCTACGGTTTGAGCCACAAAAATAATAAATAATATGGTACTGATATTGACCCCATGACCAATCGCAACACTTCTTCTAATGTATTAAAAGTTGTTAATATTAAACTATGCATTCTCTTTAGAGAACGTATTAACGGAACTGTGTCTTTGGATTAAGACTGTGCAAAATTTTTAACTTGACTTCAGATATACTCCAATTTTATTTAAAAAAAAAAAAAAAAGGTACAAAACAAAATGGACTAAAAACACGACTATCATTTGCCATTGAAAACAGTTTTGGCAAAATAATGCCTAGTTCATCATGATGCATCCATGTGTTTTGTCATGTGAATGTCATGTTAAGATTCATGAGAATCCTGCATTCACATGATTTTTCACATTTTAATTACTGAAAAATTAAATACAAAAGTATTAAATTTAAATCCCCATTATTTTTCAGCAATATCAGCAAACAATTGCTATGAACATGAGCATAACATAAGCCTCTTGCTTTACTTTACTCTAATAAGACGCACTGAAGGGTCTTGATCATTTCATCAAAGACGGCAAACTAGAGAAGCTCATGAAGATAATTATTAAATGCTTTATGTGTGCTTAACAGAAGGTATAATAGAAATGTGAACATCCGTCAATACAATGGCAATGTGGAATTTTGTCCAGTTGCTCACCCTCAACATTCAGCAGCATCTGAATGAGCTGCGCCGTAGCCAGCCTACCCAGAGTCTTCCTCTCACAGTGCCGCATAAATCAGGCCCTGCTCACCAAAGCAGCGAGGTGACCTCTACGGACTGCGGCGCTGCGAGAAGTGGGTTAAAAAGCACGGCAGGGTTGCCTGGGTGGGGGTGTGTGGTGTGGACGGTGAGAGGCAGAACGACTCACTCACATCTGAACAAGCTGTGGCTTCAACAATGCTTCCACATTACAAAATCCTTGATATATACAACTATGTATTATAGAGCTGCACACTATACATTGATTTTTTAATTAGTGGCTTAAAAAGGGGGGTTCCAGGGGTCAATCGTTACATGTGACCATTTAAAAAAAAAAGGTGCATAATTAATTCTACTGGGACAGAGAACCTACTGTATTTGTATAAAATGATGCATATTTCTTTTACATGAAAAGAATTTGAGGCATCTTCTGCAATATGAACCCTTTAACAAATCAAGGCATATACATGATACAGCAAAGATAAAAGAGATCACTCAAAATTAGGTGGTTAATTTATTGCAAGGAATATATATTGCAATGTGTCATGAAATGACTGCAAAACTGCATTTTGTCCATTTGTGCAGCCCCACACCAGATCACTTAACTCCACACCAAGTGTGCTTTCTCAGCTGAACAAAACACGCCGACTTATGCTTGCTCTGATGGTGTTTATTAGTGGGACGAGTCTGGGAACAGCATCGGCATTAGTGTGCCAGCATGCTGTGTCAGAGGGACAGAAGGGGGGCATGTGAACAATAGCAAAATGCATTTGCCAATGTCCACCCACTCCCTGTGGATATAGGGTTTATTCGACTTTGCCTCCTTTTCTAGCTAACACCACACACTGAAAGTGTGACATGGCTCCCCGGTCTGATGAGTGCCATATGCAAATGATCTCCACCTGGGACTTTCAGTTGCAGAAAAATGTCCACAGCTAAACCAGAGAAATGCACCAAAGTGGGCACATGGAAAGTATGGGTGCCTCAATCACCCCCTAAAAAGCCTCTCCACTACCAGTGGTGTCCAAAGGTAATACTAACACTAACCAATACTGTAACAGAGCTTCATTTAATACAAAGCCAAACAACATGGCCACATGCACTAGCATGCAGTTTTGTTTTTCCATTTTTAGGTTTTTTTTTTTATTTTAAACAAAACAACATGTACAGTGCAGTTAAATACTCTAAAACAATGTGTGTTTTGGTCAACAGTTAAAAATATTTCACAAAAATTACATACCGTAATTTTTATTTTTTTTTCCCCCTCAAGGAGTGATGAAATATTTACCCTGAATGATCATTTATTAAACTTTCCACCAGACAAGGGTACAATTGTGCACCCATTTGTTCATTGTTCTTGACACAAAACAAAATTTAATGTTTTATTTTGTAATTACAATAATGGTGACAATAAAGCAATTTATAAGTTAAATTATATAGCAGCTTCACAGGACCAACGTATTACATTATATATTATAGTATAACACTGAATTATTAGGTTGCATCCCAAACTGCAGGCCAACACACTAAACAGCATGTAATTAATTAGTTCACTACCATTAGAAATGCACTCAGTACTGTAATATGTGAAGTACAGGAGTGTGTAATTTGAAACGCAGCTGTTGAATCCTGTCATACAGACCGACACTGGCTGTGAAGACATTTGTAGCGTTATCGTGATAATTCGACACTTGGTCGCCTTAACATACACTATATGGACAAACGTATTGGGACACACTTGTTTTCACCCGTGTTTTTCCGGGTTTGAGCAAAGCCCCTTACTTCCAGTGAAGAACAATCTTATCGCTTCAGCATAAGAATACATTTTGGACACCACCACGCCTCCAACTTTGTGGACACAGTTTGGGGAAGGTTCTTTTCTATTCCAGCAAGACTGTGCCATGGTGCACAAAGCAAGGTCCATAAAGACATGGTTAGATGAATTTGGTGTGGAAGAACTGGTCGGAAGCCTGACCTCAACCCCACCCAACACCTTTGGGATGAACTGGAACGGAGATTGCGAGTCAGGCCTTCTCGTCCAACCTCAGTGCCAGACTTAAAAATGCTCTACAGAACGAATGGGCATAAATTCCCACATAAATACTGCAAAATCTTTTCGAAAGCCTTATAGCTGAAAAGGGGGACCAACTTCATATTACAATCTGTGTATTTGAATGCAGTGTCATTAAAATCTTTGTTGATGTAATGGTCAGGTGTCCCAATAATTTTGTCCAGATTGTGTGTGTTACCAACGCTCTTCCTCTAGCGAGCGCCAAATCTTTAGCGTCCTCTGCTGGAGGAGCCGCGAGCTGCAGCACACCCGCCAAAACGTCACGGTGAACTTTCGCTATAAATATGTACGATTTTGCTTCACGTCTTAACACTTTTTCTCTCCTTCTTCATTTGTTGAAGTCTAAAAGCTCGCTAACATGGCCTTCTTGTACCGGAGTCCGTATTTACCATGCAGTCAAGGGAAGAAGAGAAGATCTGAGTGATATGCGCTGTGCGCTTCAGTTTTTCCTACATGTTAACGCAGTTAGTGATCAAGGAGGATCAAAATGTCTTTTTCACAATCTGGTTGTCAGACCAAGAACCTCAGAAAAAAATTAATCTGCAACACTATGTTTATGGATTTAGAAGTGTCCCATTAGAAGATGAGGCCTAGGCCTCCACACAGCTTCCCGTCCTTTCGTGTTGCTCGTTCTTACCTGGAACTTGTGGAAGAAGGCCTCTGGCCACAGCACGAGGTACACGGGGCTGATTAAGCCCAGCTTCCCGATCAGGGGAACCGCGATCGACCCCCCGAACCAGTACCGAGTGATGAACGGGACGCTCTTAAACCAGTCCCCCAGATCCGACATCTTTCCATACGCCGGGAGCCCCCCTTCACTTTTCTAACGCGAGGGTTAAAGTGTCGGCACGAGGCCGCGAGATCTGCGATCGCACCTTGCACGGCAAACCTCCCGGTTTGGCCGCTTCTGTTGTGGTCCGTACCCGAGACGGGACGGGGCGGGCAGGCTGTTTCTCCGGTACCGTGACGTGGCCACGCCGGACTCGATAGGCTGCAGCTGCGATCCGGGCGGCTGGTCGTCAAAATAAAAGTAACGTGTCGCAGGCTAATAGTATCATAACCTTACTTTTCACCCACCCACCTGTCCATAGTTTCTCTATGATTTCGTACGTTACATTACATTAATTTGGCAGACGCTTTTATCCAAATTGACTTTGTATGAGGACACATTCAAGGTATAGGACAGTATGAGAAGGTTTTTTAAGCTACAGAGGGATTCTGCTGCTCTTGCCGGCTTAGGCAGCTCATTCCACCAGAAGGAGAATGAGCTGCACCAGAAATGCACCAGAAAAATTGCACATTTTAAATTGTACATTTTATTCAGTAGTAATAGTAAAGAGAAGAGTCTGGACTGGGTTTGCCTTGTGTGTAGGGATGACAGAGCCAGAGGATGTTCTGTGGAGGAAGCTAGTAGGCACATGATGCTGAATGATAATGTTAAGGTAGAGATGTAGTCACCTAGACCACTTCGAGTATTTTTAAAAAATATATATATGTAATAGCACATCGTGGGGGAACTTAACAAACCCACATTTGATGGTGGTGATGGGAGGAATCATGAAAAAGTTCCTGATTATATCACCACCGTCACTAAATGACTTTGTTCACATGATAAAGATTTAATAAAGTAGACACTTGGGGGGAAAAAGGTGAAAAGAATCTTAAAGTATCTTAAAGTTTAGAGTTTAATACCGTTGCACGAGAACTATTTACAATGTAACACGGTTACATTGGGCACAATACGTGTAAGCTTGTTTTCTTATATGCATACGATTTATTAGTATGACTGCAAAGAGTAGGTGATATTTCCTATCAGTTTAAATTTGTATCCTGGTCTCCGCCCAGTGTGAGTCAAATAGAAAGCAAACTACGAATCGTCAGACTTTTATTTTGTCGGGGTGCTGGCTGCAGAGTTAGAAGGTTGTTTTAACTCAGGCGGCTAGCTGACAAGTAAACAAAAGTTTTTGGGGGTTTTTTTTTACGACCAGGTGTTTGAATAACTGTTCGGAAGAAGTAAAGTATTATAATCGAAAATATTATTGACTGTTTGTGAATCCCGTGTCTGTAGGTTATTTCTGTGGGCTTAAAATAGCTAATGTTAGTCGAGTGAGCTAACCGTGCTAATCTGTAAACAAATCATGGAGGTCTGAATTAAGTGTTTTTAGTAAAACTGCCTATTTAGTTATTGTCGTGTTGCGTTTTGCTGTTATTTATCACCTGAGAATGTCATTAAGTTCAATACAGCCCACGTTGTCAACCCTGAAGACATGTCAGGTGGACATTGGTACAGGAATGGACATCATTACAGACGTCGCTCTGGACCTGGTGGAAGCCCAAGGTAAAGTTCGCCTGGTGCCTATTTCGTTTTGGTCCGCCTTACACTGCGTAGCAGGTCCATTCTCTTGAACTATATGAGATGGAACTGAAAATTCAAATATACAACAAAAAAGATTTTTACGAAATTTAGTGCTGATGCTTGTAACAAATATTTATCAGCTGGTGGCCTAGTGGTTAGAGATTTGCCCCTGCGATCAGAAGGACATGGGTTCGAATCTCAGGACTGCTAGTGGCACCACTGAGGTACCTTGAGCGAGGTACTGTCCCCACCCACTGCTCCCCGGCCGCTGTGTTTCTGGCTGCCTGCTGCTTCACTTGATGAATGGGTTATAAGTTTACACTATGCTGTGTTGTGTTAATGTATGACAGATCGTCACTTTACAGATGGTATCAAAATTTGTACAAATTTGGACTGTATTACCTAGTGTATTAGTTTACAAGTATGCCATTGTGAACACAGCCTAGTGCTAAAACAGTATATTCCAACATGACAGCGTACTTAAGTCATACAGTTATACAAAAAAAGCCCTGAATGAAAGCTATGCATGTAACGATATACTAAACTCACGATTGGGTTCAAACGCTTATGATTCGATACACTCACCATATATTTGACAAATTGAGACGGAAAACAATTCAATATTCTTGCAATATTTAGAATGAAGTTAGAATGAAGGAAAATGACCGTATTCAGTTCCGGCACAATGAGACTTGAGCTGGAAGGCAAGAGGGTGATGTATGACATGAATGTGCTGGACTGGATTGGTGATTGGCATTGGTTTAAAACAATGCAGTTAAATCTAATATCATAATAGAATGCTTATTCTCCACATTGCATGTCATGTCACATTTTGGCATTGTGATTTCTCAACACATTATTCCACCCCTAATAAAATCTTGCATGTTTAGTCGTACTTGCTGGTGGTAAAAGTTTGTAGAATGTAATGTGTATTGAAAATCTTGGAGCCTGTACCAGTCTGGGTTACTCTGTGTTTTCTTTGACTCATCACTTCCTACATTTAAACACCAGCTGTGTTTATATAATTGTTCTTGCACCTTGGATTCCAGGTACTGACAACAGTCCAAGTTTGAAAAAGCTGGAATGGATGATGTTAGAATGTGCCTCACTGGACAGAGAGATCAACTGCTTTGTGGAGTCCGTGGAACAGATGACAGCACGCGTGGGTATTTCAGGCAATGTCACATGGTTTCACACTACTGCTTGCCAGTTTTTTCCATCCCACTCATTCATGCTGTCTATCCACCTGCTTCTGTAGGTGAGACATGAACCTCCGGAAGCCATGTTCACGCTGGTGGACTCTGTGAAGGGTCGATTTGCCGAGCTTATGGGTGCAGATGCAGACATTCAAAGGCACAGCAAAGTGGTGGCCTTCAGAGACAGCACCAGAAAAACAGTGTCACAAGGTACAGTACAGACCCAAAATGTTTTTATGTAAATACTACTGAATAATACATGGATTTTTGTGTTTGTTTAAAATGCATTTGTTTTGCAGGAGTGTTAAACTCCTTTAGGGGACACTTTGATATTTTAAGTATGGAAGTACAGAGTACTGAAGTACTACACTATTAAAGCTGGAAATGATACTTTATTACATTCTGTCAGACCACCATGAGTCATATGACGTTTCATAGGTATGAAACATTTTATCTGTTAATATGTAACAATTGTCACCAATGAATCTACAAATTCGCAGTGTGAGCACTGGTAACTAGGCTTGCAAGCCACTTTCTTACAATCCTGTTGTTATAAATGCAGTCAAAGCCCCTGACATTGGTGTGTTTTACATACATGAAATGGTTAGAATTGTGGTAAATTAGATTAGTGTTTATTGATGTGTGTGTGTGTGTGTGTGTGTGTGTGTGTTTGTACACCTGTGTATAGTAAACCAAGCAGCAACTGAGGAAGTTGAAGAGGAGCTGGACGAAGACATTGCTGTAACACAGAGCCAGACAAACTTCACATGTCCTCTTACGTTGGTATGCTTGTGCTCAGTCATTTAAAGGGTCCGTATCAGACAATTTAACAAATTTATTTTAACTTTTCGACTGAGGTTCATTTTTACCAATAAAAGAGGTTGTCCCTTTAAGGTTACGTTCACATTACAAGCTCAGTTCGGCTCAATTCTGATTTGTTTCATTTTTTGATGATTTATATTTGTGTTATCAATATCATCTTCATCTCAAAGATCATTAGCTTAAGACTTATGGAGAAGATGGAAAAATACTGGATGGTTTAATGCCTCTTCAACGTTTTCTGGCGAAAACCTGCTGTTAGCTGCTGCTACTGTGACACTGTGGGATAATGATGTAATATGTGCATGCGCAGTAGAACATCCAACAATCAACAATCTGATTGTTCTCATTGCATGATCCCAAATCTGATATATATACAATCTAGGACCATACATGAGAAACTGGATCATATTAATGCAAAAAATCAGATTTGTGCCCTTTCAACCTGGTAAAATGAACATAGCCTAAGGATATATGTAAATCACCCAGGTTCTGATTTGCTGCCCCGTATTGTGCAGTTCGGGCGAAAAACCTTACTTCAGTGTGAGTGGGTGGAGCTACACTGTTGTAGGATGTAAAAAATAACACAAATATGTAAAGAGAGAAATTTATTGCATGTGTTTGTTACCTTAATGATTTTTAAGGGTGGTGATTATTGTTCATTAACACCTCATTGTTGACAGGTTGAGATGGTAAATCCAGTAAGAAACAAGAAGTGTCAACATTACTATGACCAAGAAGCTGCGCTGACCATGATTAAGACCAAGCTGAATAATAAGAAGAAGTTTCGGTAAGCTAATGTTATTCTTAAACCACTTTCAGGAGTTCAGAATCAGGAGTTGTGGATTTGGTCACTGGCAGATTTTTTCTGAGAACCTAACTGATAGTTTTATGCGTAAATCTCCATAATAATGCGGAACCTGCAAATATTCTACACTTTTTGCTTTTTTCGTGGCAGTATGTTTTTTTTTAGTTTTTTTTTTACGCATTGTAGTTGTAAATTAAGAAAAATATAATTTAATAATTTTGTAACAAATATTATTGTAAATTCAGCTACATTTTCATATAAAATGTAACTGTATAAATGTTTTTGTACTGTCCAGAGAACATAAAGAAAGCTGGTCTTTCGTGTCATTAACAGGCTGCTTGCTGCATGAGGCACAGAAAAACTCAAGAGTTCTTTTTATTCTTTTTCAAAGCGCCATCGATATATTTTAATTAAACACATTTGAAAACTAGAAGATTCAAGGTTTCTAGTGGTGTTACTTAAATGTTTCTAGGACAAAAACTTGCGGAGCTTTAG
>JBBJLS010072460.1:0-10367 GCA_037577275.1 Bryconaethiops microstoma
TAACAAGTTCTCTGGGTTCGGTTCTCATCACACGGATAAAGAACGCAGAGAAAACATTCAACACTCAAACAAGACTATAAATAATAAAAGACCTCAATAACAAAAGCAGCTCTGACAGAAAAACTTTCCACTGGTTCAACTCCATGGACGTGTTTTTGGGACGACCAGCCATGAACTGTGTCAAGGACGACTGTCCATATAGCACCTGAAACCTGTTGCAAGTTCCATGCCATCACAGTACAGTTCCTGTATGCCTATGGAAAAGTACATTAATCTATGCTTAATAATGGTACCCTTACCCAGTGCTGACATTTTGCCACCCAAAGTAAAAGTGAATTTTGACAACCCAGCTGTAGCCCAGTTGCATTTTTTTTTTTTTTTTTTTTGGAGAGGTGATAGATTTTTTTAGCTGTTGGATTAGTCGCTAGACTGCCTTTGTCTCTCCAATTGCTTGAAAAATGTGGTACTGTGATTTAAAAAATGTGGTACTGCCCTTTATTGTCATAGATGTAATAATTTAAACTGTCATGACGATGTTATATGGCAGGGTTAAAAAAATCATTCAAAGAAACTTCAAAGAAAATTCAAGAATTAATTAAGTCAAGTTAAATTATTTATAAAGCACATTTTAAAAATCTCTCCTCAGGCAACTGTTTTGTGATGAATGAAGCTGTGTTATGGGTAATTAAGCTAACTGATAACAGTAAATTGGGAAATTCCAGAACCTTTGTTTAAATCTGATTTGTGTCCATTGAAACCAGTTAGTTGAAATGAAATTGTATAAAGTGATCATTATGTGCAATTAAGTTTGACTAGTTCTGTTTTTTTACAGATTTAAGGCAGTTGCAGTAGAATTTCACTGTAGAAGTCTTTACATCTGTGGTCACCAGCTCTCCTTCTGAGCACCTACTTTCCTGCCACTCCAGCCAACCAGGGACTTCTGGAGAAGTTAATTAGCTTGATCAGGAATTTTAGTTGGACTTCTCAAGAAGGTGGATCTCCAGAACCAGGGTTGTTGGCCACTTATTTATGTTGTGCAACACTTCATTTCACGTAACACTGTGTTTCCATGACCTTAAGTTGAGTAAAGGTTTTCTCTTTTAAAGCCAACCTAAAATATGTTAACACGACAGGGACAATCTCTGCAAGGCTCTCAGGCCATAGGAACAAAAAAATGTGTTCCTCATCACGGAAACGTCCAGCATTGCTCCAAAGCAATGACTTAATAAGTTGGATGAAACCGAGTACCTCTATTTCTCCTCCAAGAGAACAAGGTTAATCAGAGTCCCACGTGTATCGAGTTCCAAATTCCTGCTGGCTCAAGACACGTTCTAAATGACAAATGGAAGCAGCAGGAAAAGCCAAAAATGTGACTTTTGACTCTTGGTTCCTGCAACTCATCTCTGGTGATTTGTCCTGCCGGGAAGTGGGGACCTTCATCAATATCAGTGACCAAAATCATGTGTTAGTATAAAGAAAACCTGCACCTAATGAGTCCAAGACACTGAAACATTTGCGGAAACACTAATATAGCTTGTTAATAATCTGACAGCTGAGGTTCTGATGCGCCCACTTCTGAAGCGAAAAGTATATGCAGCTACACCAACCAAACACATTAAAATTACCTGCTTAGTATTGCAGGTAATATTAGCGGGTGCCCCGCTAATCATTTGATTATGAAAGCAATCACAGTATTGTTCTTCCCTAAGTTTTTTAAAAATTATTATTATAATTATTATTACACTTGTTTTTGGAGCCACTTCTCCCAAGCCCATTCTTCAATGTTTAGTGTATTGTGCACATATTCAGTTTTTTGATCGATGTGTCAGGAGCCAAGTACTGATCATTTAAAAATGTAATTTTTGTGTCGCTTCTGTAATGTATGGGGAGAGATAGTGGCAGGGGAAGTCACCTTGAGGGTATATATGGGAGAGATGGAAAGTGACAAAATGCAGGGCAACTAGTCAGTCTTGCGGAACTAAACACACAGCTGACTTCAAGACACTAAAGCTCAGGTCAGTTGTAAAAAAAGACATGTGTCACTGTTTGTTGTGGTTGCAAAAAGAATAATCAGTCCATGAACATGGCTACATATGCTTTTCTCATCCAATTTTCAGGGAGAGCTGTTCTCTCCACCCAATTTCAACTATCGCTAACCATAAATGGGTTGGTCAGAGACAGTAAATGAATGCCTTCATTGTTCAGCTGTAAAACCCGGCAAAGAGAATTAGAATTGTCTCTTAGAAATTCAATCTAGTTATTAACAGAAAACCTTTAGACAAGCTATAGATTGTAGAGTATATTGACTGGGGATCATTTACAAATATCCATCTATCTGGACATCACCAAATTATTGGATGGAATGTAGGCTGAAAGAAATAAAAGAACTCATGGAAATCCACTAAACTTGAGCACCTGGATCTCTGCTGGTGGTCTGGACAGCAGTACACAGGTCCAGACAAGTGTGCTCAGCCTTCGGCACAGTTCGACCTTGCATCTTCCACATATTAATGGATTCATTCCAGTGCCTTTGACCCTTAACCCATGAGTAAGGAAAGAGTCTGCTTGCAGGGGATTCAGCAGAAATTTCAGCTACATTCTGTTAATGCAATGAGGTAAAGCACCTGATAAAAGGTAAAAAGCCAGAGAAGCCTGGGTTTGCTTTGTCATTGATGACACAGAATCGCAACACGGCAGTGTAACAGGCATGTTGTGGCAGAGCTGGTCTGAGCAGAGAACATGCTCAGTCAGCAAAGAAATGCATTGATTAATCAAATGCCAGGTAAGTGCTCTGAGCAATGGTTGAATATTGGCGTGTCCATATAGGCCAACTAGGCAATTATCTAGGGTGGTACTTTGGGAGGGGCGGATGTAGACAATCCTCTACCTGGTCAACAAAACCTTTCTAAAACCTTTCGGTGGCCCACACCTGTAAACAAAAACCACACATTTCCCCTTTCCACCTCCCAGCTCAACAAAATTGCACCTAGGGTGGCAAAATAACTCTTTCCAACCATGGATACTGGTTGCTCCCTGTGTGGCCGAAGCTTTAGTTTCCCTCAATGATCTATTACCCTAATTCAGATGTGACTTCTCCTCAAACTTCAAAGTCAGCTCAGCAGTTTTCTCTAATTTGAGGTTAATTGTAATTTCAACAGTGCCCATTCCCATGGTTAGATTTATAGAGTATTCACAATTTTTCATTTCTTTTGCAGCTTGTTATACTGGAGTAAAATTCATCCTTTATTTAATCTTTATTTTTAGTTTTATTTTTTTTGTCTCTAAGCAGAAGTGGGTAGTTCAGGTCCAGACAGCTAAAGTCCTCTCCAAGATTTTGTTCTAACTACCTGAATGCCTCAGCTGTGTGTTTAAGCAAACTTAAGAGGCCTGGTATTTGGAACAAAATCCTGGGGAGGATTTTTACCTCTGTTTCTAAGCCAGGGATGTCCAATCTTTTTTTTCAAAGGCCAGAGTGGCTGCAGGGTTTCATTCCAAGAAAGCAACAGCTTGCAGGCTGATACCAACTGATTGCACATGTAGCAATCAGGTGTTCTTCTACTTGTTTGAAATGAAAACCTGCAGTCACATCAGCCCTTTGCAGATAAGACTGGAGACCCTGCTCAAGAAGGGCAATTTTAATAATGCACAGCTATTTTATAGCATTTTTATAGCATGTGAAAATTGTTTCTTGTGTCCTGTACTACATAATTTGAGTGTGCCTGTGTTACCTGCAACAGCTGCCTATCTTACATTTAGGGGATTTAGCAGATGCGGTTAACCAAAGCAACATCCATTCCCTAACTGCAGGGCGCAGTCTCCCTGGAGCAACTTGGGGTTAAGGGTCTTGTTCAGGAACCCAGTGGTACTATGCTGAAGGTAGGATTCAAACCCATGTAACCTAACCACTAGGCCACCACCACCACTACCACCACCACCTATCTTATTGTGGAAAAAGTCTGGGACATGTCAAAAACTCCACGAGCTAATATGAAATGAATGAATAAAGATTTACATGGTGAAGAAGAGAGATTCCTACCATTACCTAGTCAGCCATGACTGTAGGGAGCAGTTATGTAAACATAAAATCACTTTTTGGGGCAGGTGGTTTTGGACAGTTTCTATTAGAAAATTTGTGTTTAGTCATTTCCGATTTCACTAGCTAGGACTCCTCCAGTCACAAGATACAACCAACACTGTTAGGGTGAGGCATTTCTATCCATTACTATTTTGATATTTTTTTCCTGGAGACAATCAGTAAATTCATCTGAGAGAACAAATTCGTAATTTGTAGTGCATTACTATCAATTACCACTCCAATACTTTGTCCTGGATGTAATCAGCAGAGTAATCTGAGAGAAGTAATGAGTAAATTGCAATGCATTATTATCAGTTACTACTTTAATACATTTTCTACATAGCAATCAATAAATTAATTTCAGAAAAGTAAAGAGTAAGTTGTATGCGTGCCTATCAATCATTACTCTAATGCTTTTTCCTGTAAGTAATCAATAAAATAATCCAGAGAAGTAAAGAGTAATTTGTACTGCATTACTATCAATTACTACTCCAATATTTTTACCTGGGAGTAATCAGTAAAGTAATCAGAGAGAAGTAATGAGTAATTTGTACTGTATTACTATCAATTACTACTCCAGTACTTTTTCCCGAAAGTATTCAGTAAAGCAATCCAGAGAAGTAATGAGTAATTTGTAATGCATTACTATCAATTACTTCTACTGTATTTTTTCCAGGAAGTAATCAGTAAAGTAATCCCAGAAAATTAACGAATAATTTGTAATGCATTACAATTACTACTTCAATACTTTTTGCTGGAGATAATCAACAAAGCAATACAGGAGGAGTAAGTTTTAATGCATCACTATCAATTAATAATCCAATACTTTTTTCAAGAATGTAATCAGTAAAGTAATCTGAGAAAATTAGTAATTTGTAATGTCTTACTAATATTGAGTAACTAGCCCAATACTGAATGTCACTACTAACAGAACACAGACTGTCCTAGTTTTCTTCCACTCTGTTAAACAAAACCAGTGCCTGTCTCTGATGTGGCTCTGATTAGGCCCACCATGCAGTGTTCCATGTACCATTGAAATTCAGTGCTAACTAGCAAATCCTGCCAGACCATTTCAGCCTCTCGCCCCTAATGGAAAGCACTTCACTCTTGTGGACCCTGGAGACAGCCTGATTGAATCAAGACCACGTGTGCCTTCAAGCCAACAAAACTGAGCTGCTGGCTTTTTCCAGCCTTGAAAACGTGCCTGGCCTTGTAAAGAAAATTGGCCAAAGGCATCACCCCTGGCCCTCAGACCCACAATAAGTGAGAAAAGGGGGTGTGTGGCTCTTCAAACAAACAGCTTGCCCTCACTTTCCCTGCTTTTCCTCTCTTTTTCTTCCCTTCTATGCCCAGGAGGAACAGACCGGCCTGGAAAGAAAGGGGGGTTCACGCTTCCCATCCACACCCCTCCCCTAAACCCCATTACTTCTAAATAGGCTTCTAAATTCTCAAAGAATTGGCAGGAAGTGTGTGTGCAAGCTGCAGACCATCAACAACACGTTATCTGGGATAACTTGACTCTCTCAATCCAGTTACACAAACAAGCAGCACAATCTTTTTTTTGAGGGCAAAAAGAGAGGGCAAAAAGGAGGGACAGAGTGTTAGAGTGTGAAGGACCTTTAAAGAACCATGTTAGATTGTGAAGGACCTTTTATAAGTCAGGGGTTCTCCTTTCTAACTTTTAAAAGGTTCCATATACTGTAACATGATTTTTCAGGTAACTGAAGTTGTTTGTCTATGCCATTGAACATTTTGTTTAAAGAGTATATATAGAACCATTTTAAAAGGTTCTTTAAAGAACTATATACATCAGCTTTTCCATAATAGATAACCATTGAACAATTCAAAGAACCATTTGTGCAATACATTGTTTCCTTCAGCTGTCAAGGTGCTAAAGAACCCTTGAAGAACCACATTTCTTGAGTGCAAGCTCTGAGTTATTCACTTTAAATAACCAAAACATTTTAAAGAACCATTGAAGGGTCAAATGTGATTTATTCATGGCACCAGTCTGAAAACCCCCTTGAGCACTGGGACTGACACAATTATCATACAAGCTGTGCATATATTGTTAACCTCTAATACTATGTAATTACTTTCTTATTGCATTGTTGTTACATAGTAATTACAGTTATGCAAGCATTTCATGTGCCTCCTGGGAGAAAGAAGGGCTAATTTTGTCTTCCTGTATGCTTATTGTCCAATGAAAAGTACAATATTTATATCGGGTTCCCTGTCATTGTGATTGATGATTCTACCTCGGGGACATCTGGCCTTGTCCTGCCGTGTCCCCCACCATGGCTGATTTCTACCCCCGCTGATTACAGGAGAGTGGTGGAGGGAAAATAACATGTAATCTGAAATAAAGAAACAGGTAATGAAATAGCTGTGGCGTGCAGTCCTTGAGGTGCTGGTTCATGCACTCAGGAAATGGAGGAAAGTCTTAATGTATGTTTTCTTATGACTGAATGTGAATTATGTGACAAGTATAACCCAACTGCAGTCACATCAGTCTTAATTCTGCTGGAAACTGAACATTACAGACAGAATTTCCTGTGGGATCAATAAAGTTTTTCAAAATTTTATTGACAGAAATGAGCCAAAATTGCAATAATGTAAACTGACCAAAGAAATGCAACAAAACAACAAACAAACAAGCAAACAAACAAATACAATGTCTCTAATCAGAAAATGACCCAATGTATATAAAGCATATAGCATATTACTGTATATAGCATAGCATGTTACCAACATGTGTTACTAGTAGCTCACTTAACTGTAAATTATTTATCTGTAGCATTTATACCCCAGCATTTGTGTATATAGTACAGTGCATTTCATATTGAATGTCTTCCTGCAGAGTTTTTATTGGACTTATATTATATATATGTTTTATATATATTTCATATTGTTCTTGTTATTGTTTATCTGTGTGTCTGTGCTGTTGTAACATAAGCAGTTTCCTCTGGGATCAATAGTTTCTGATTCTGATTCTTTACTGTAAGATGCTTCTGTATCACTGTCTTTAGGGATTTCACCCCCTTGCTTTTTAATCCACAGTTGGTTTGAGATCTGTCTATGGCCTAAAGCTTCTAAATCTAACAAGTACTGACCTGACTACAGCTTTACCTGGCTAGCAGTGAGGTCTGCTTTCTGAAGATGTTTCAACAGTAATCTAACATTTTTTGAGACATGATGCATTCAAAAAAAAATCTGTCTATCCATTTCCTTCTTCTAATGCTTTCCATCCTCATGCTATTCTCCAGAGGGTCATTTTTAAAGCTACGGGACATTTAGAACATATGTGCCCCCCTTAAAGTCATCACTATTCAGACATGGGCTCTCAAAACACACAACGTGTCTTCTCAGATCACCCTCAGTCTTCATGTGTTGATTTGGAACGACCTCACCTTTGCCTGGCTAAATAATCCTCAAAGATCAAATATCAAAATTCTCTGTGTTCCAGAGTTTGATTTCATTCTCAAAAATGTCCAGAAGATCAAAAATTGCAACCAAGTCCATCAGAAGGTGTGGTCATCGCCTTCATGGCTAAAGCAATTAATGCTCATTTAGCATTCTAAGACTCTGCTAGCAAAGCTCTGTTGGTTTTCAGGTATTGTTAGCCATGATAGGTCTATACAAATTAATTCAGAGTGGGTTTGAAACTCACCAAGTCTGAACTGTTCACAGTGGAGGTGAATGGAACCAGACGTCTGCCTACAATAACTCCTCACAGAAAGTTATTCCATGAAGTGGTCATGGCTGCAAAACCTGATGGCTGACACATTGTTCTACTAGAAATCTGAGAAAATTTTGGTCCTAAAACTAAACCCATTCATGATGGAGGGATACATGCAGGGTGTTATGAGGCAAAATAAAAGTTATTTAGTTCTGATTCACTATTTTAACATCATCAACATTCACACCAGATCACTCTAAATGACTTTGTTTACATCCCAATGATTAAATTAACAGGGAAAGTACATTTTAATACTGTTTAATGCTGTCTGAGGTGTCAGGCAGTGTAACCATAATTATTTTATGGAATAACTTTCTGTAAGGAAGCTTTTAAAGGTAAACGTCTGGTTCCATTCACCTCCACTGTGGACAGTTCTGACTTACTAGGTTTCTCCAGAACAGAGTAAAACAGGCCACTGAGTTCAATTATTGTGGGCCTGAAGAATGAGATATTTAACCAGTTAAATAAACTACACTCCCCAATTGGACCGATGTGGAAAATCTTGAAAAATTCTGAGCAGTCAGATCATTTCCAGACCACTAACCCGAAGTCAGCACCACTGCCAAGCTGCAATTAAGACTTTTTCTCACAGAGCTTTGTGTAATTCTATTATATTGGTCACTTCTTGGCCACAAAATGAACTTGAGAGGCCGTTTTTTTACGGCTCAAGTATTCAGTGCATGCATTCACTGGGATGCAGATTGTCAGCCTTATGGGTGGTATGTGAGCTGTGAAGCCACATCACAGCCGCTTCGCCAGAGAAGAAAGGCAGTAAGGCTGGTGCCATTAACCGCAGAAATATTATCTTCAGCCTGAAATGAGCAGATTCAACACTCTGGTCAGTGCTTCTCCTCCTCCTCCTCCTCCTCCTCCCTCTCTTCCCTCTGTCCTCCTGGCCTAAGTGTTATTTCATCCACTTTGGAATGAGTCCAGGCAAGGACATTTAAATTATTCCAGTTATTCTGAGGGAAAAAGAAAAAACAGGACAATAGCCAGATTCCAGCGTGGCCACTTTTTGGTGACTCTCACCTCTGGAAGTTACAGGCCAGATGCAGAGCTGTGGCTTGAGAAGAATATTCGTGGCATGGGCCGGTAACATGATCTGCTGCAGGAGAGGAATAACATGGCCATGAAATCGGCTCGCATTCATCGGGACACGAAATGTTCCCGCCGGTGGTGTTCTAACGCCCTCTTCCAACTCTCAGTCTCTCAGGACTGATCTGATCACGTGGAACTGGCAAATAATGTAAAAACCCAAATAATTTGTCTAAACCCTTCTCCTTCTCACTTCTCTCTCTCTCTTTTTATCACTTTCTCTGTCTCTCTTTCTCCCTCTCTCTCTTCTTTCTCTCTCTCTGTCTATCTCCCTCTCTCACGCTTTCTCTGTCTTTTTCTTGCTCTCTCTCTCTTTCTTTCCCTCTTCTTCTCTCTCTTTCTCTCTCCCTCTCTCCCTCTCTCTCTCTTATTGCTTGTGTTTTCAGTTAGTTGGGAATTTTGCGGTGGCTTTGCTGGGAAGTGAGGATGGTCGGAAGGAAGAAGTATTATTATGGGATTAATTAGATGTGAGTGCCAGGTACTTATCGCCCCTCCTCTCCCTCCTCTCCCCCCCTCCCTCCATCCGAATGCCTTCTTGAGTATGTGTAGCTCAGGGCAAACTGGTGCCATGAGAAAAGAGTCTGAGATCCACCTCTCACAATGAAAACCAGAGACGCTCAGGACACAGTGATACTTCACTCATCTCTCATCCACTCTCTGCTGCATCCACCATGAGAGAAAAGCCCAACGGGGATAAATAACCCCCCAATACCCCCCCCCCCTCAAACTCTTTGAGGTACAAGTGTGGGTCTGCACCTCACTCAGATCTTCTCAGATGAATAAAAAATCACTGAAAATCTCTAATTTGCCTCAAGTCCATATGTATAAAAAACAGCTTCTATTGTTTTTGTGATGTCACAAAAACCAATGCATTTACATTTATCAGCAGCACCTTGGTTCCACCCCTTCACGCTGAAGCTATAAGCGGTTAACCCCCCACCCAGTCATGTTGAAGTTATAAAGAGTGTTTCAGCAGTACTGGAAAGCCAATCAGAACAGAGCTCATTTACATATAAACACAGTAATGAAAACAGCCTTACTAGATTTGAGGGATGAGCTTGAACATTAATTAATAACTGAAGAATAAACACAGAGCTGAAGCTTGTTTGGATGTAATTTTCTTATTTTAAGGATAAATACTTGAAAAATGATTCACAGGAGTGAGGAGTGGAAGTGTGGGCTGGTGGATGTGCAAAAGGTAAAGAGGTGAAGATCAACAGACCAGGATGGAAGAAGTTACTGAGAAATAGAAACCTAAAATGTCCATAAAGCACTTCAGAGATTCTGCCTTCTATTTAACGTCCTACTTATTTCGTAAGGAGGGGCGATATAAACACTGCAGTTCGAGCCATGAGCTACTGAGGGAAGAAAGTTTGTAACTATGTTCACACACACACACACACACACACACACACACACACACACACACACACACACACACACACACACACACACACA